>VICI01001295.1:0-23822 GCA_019593645.1 Akabosia matsudoensis
ATACTTGTCAGTTGTAACAATGTCCGTCAACCCAATTAACGTAACTAGGGCTTTCCTGCAAATAATCCAAGTAGAATCGTAACCTTTGCGTGGCGCGCGCGGGCGGAAAAGCGGCTATAAATCTACACTGAGTGACCACTAGGGGAAATGACAAGTCAAATCTTGTTCTCCGTTGCCGAAAACATATGTTTTCACACATTTTCGTTCAAAATTGAATAACCCACAGAATGAGTTTCCTTGTTAGTTTCTTCAGGGCAGATACGACCACGGACATCCTTGCAAAATCAAAAATACAGTTTCCTTTCTGAATTATAAGAAACAAAACCCTAAGATTCCATGGGCCCAACAAATTGGTGGTTTTGTTTGATTCTTTGTGAAAGTTACAAACTACTATCGTAATATTACCGACTGTCACTTTAAATCAGTCAGAAGACGGGTATTTTTTGGGGTATACTCCACCTCCTCCTCCTCCTCTGAGGATACACATAATGTAGACACCTTTTATTAGTTTCTGTCGGTTTCAATTTTCGAGAGCCTCCAGCCTCAATACTCGAATGTCAAATTTCCTCTCCTTCACCACGAACATCCGTCGCAGTATCTTGGATTTTGATGGGAAATGCTTTGAAACTCCCACAAGCAGTCGAGTGAGCCGTGTAAAATGCTCATATTTCCGTAACAAATTTACATTTTTTCCTAATGAGGTGCAGATAGACAAGTTTCAAGTTTCCTCCTACTTCAAGAGCCATGACCATACAGATATATTAAATGCAAAGCTACGCTTCCCCAACTTTGCTGATGACTTGGGTACGAATCATGCCGAAAATAGTATCTTACTAGAATACTGAAATGCCCAACAACACCAGCGACAATTTTGGCTACCTCATTTGAAAATGTGAAATAAATATTTCCCTGTAATTCGGAACCGCTTATTCATTCAGTCGTGGTAAAATGAAATGAGTTTCTCAAAAAATAATATTCTGAAGGCAAAAAAGATAGGAGCATGCACCTTTCTCCCTCCACATTTTCTCCCCAGAGCAACTTGTTTCCATTTCAATATTAATCTAATAGATATCACTTTTCTCACTGCAAACTAGATTCTGTTGACGTTGAACCTTTTTCCCTTGTCATGTTACAAACTTACTTCGTTCCAGGCGAGGACACGTTCAATAATACACGTAAACACGAGTATCATAGCATCATCCATTTTCCCCATCATGGATACATGAATTATAAAACTTGTGGTTGATTTCAACCAAAAAAGAATCAGCTTTAGAACCACGTATGCATTAAAGTTTATTGTTTTGGAACGCAATCTCTTCCCAGTTTAACAAGACATGGAGGCAACCCACATGTATTCTCAACTCAACGCGTGACGTCAGTCCACTCGTTTACTATCTCTTTAACCAAGAAAAAATGTGGGGCAACGGGAAAAGAGTCTAATTTTCATCTGCATACATGTTTTTTACTAGTTTTTGTGTGCTTTGTAAGGAGAGAAAGTCGCATACATGATATATCCATCCATTTTAATAGCACGAAAACAAACAAAATCGAGCAATTAGGTTATTCGTTCGTTAGGATTTTGCTAAAGTCTCTCTCAAGTTTTTCTCGCGAAACTTAGTTTTAATGTATTCATAGCATATTAACATTTATGAGCAGGTCTCACCTCACGACACAGTGCCACTCGCCCGCAGACAATGATTCTCGCAAGTTTTCGAAACTTGACGTCCGACAGCCCATCCCGCCCAAAAGCGAACGTGCCTCGGTAGCCGACCGTGATGTAGCCCGACTGACGATTCTCATCTGGTAATGAATTAAAGAAAACGAAAGAGAAAAAGACAAACAGTAAAACTTCGAAATGAGTGTACAGACTTGAATGACAAAATAATATTATTTCGAGATGTTGATTTTCCACATAGGCAGCAAGCGCAGAATTCAGTACTGAGAAAGTCTTGCCATGAACATTTTTCTCGGAGCAACGCCGTTAACAATTTTTTTTTGGCATATGCATAGATGCATAAAATATAAGCACTTAATTGATGAAATTGTTGTTCCCGTAAAAAACTTTGTCCTCAGAATTCATATGTGAATTTTGTAGTAAGTTTTACGCAAGGAGCAGATTAAACCACTTTATTTTGCTAATGATTATTTTCTTTCCCCCAGACGCTCAGGAACGTGATATTTTTAATGGGGACTCATGCTCAGAACTATTTCTCCCTTTGAACAAAAAGTCTTCTGGAATTTTTTGCTTAAAAAAAGTCCGAGTGACAAAATAGACGAAAGTCCATGTTGACGAGAATCTATGTTCTTTGAATACTGATGTGCTCAGAGTTCAACCCAGAAGAAGAAGGATCGACAGACGAAAAAAAAATCATTCTTAGGCTTTCACTACTTTTCTTCTTGTCATTGCTATCAAGAAAGAAGCTTGGCACAAAGAGAGAAAATGGCTGTTTAATTGAAAAGCTTTGAAAAATTTTATCAAGAAAACCTTTTCTCTTTCTGTCTCTTGTCCTATTTCCTTTGCCGTTTACCCTTTTTTCTTCATTTATTCTGACTCATGCCCTTTTTCTCTGATTCTCCTTATGCATCATTCATTCCTTAGACAAAATGAAATATTTTCTGATGGCAAAAAAAATAATCGGAAGAATAAATTTTGAGTAGAAGGAAGAGAGGCAAAAAAGGGAAAAATAGACAGACAATGTGAAGAGCAAAAATAATAATCTTCACAGTCATCAGTTGGATCCCAACGTTCTCCAGAAAGAGGTTCGCAAAAGGCGATCATCAAAATGATAGGCTTTTTTCGCTGTCAGTACTACACAATATTGTTCATTTGAAGGGCTGAAGAAATAGCGACTAATATTAAAAAGGTAAAAAAAATTCCGCTGAGGAAAACTAGACAAATTCTCCGCAGTTTCTATTTCTTGCTCTGGAAGCGAAAAAGACTTTCTCCTATGATTAGCTTCCTCCGCACAGTCCCATCTTCTACCATTCACCATTATCTTGTCTATTATGTAGGCTTACAGAAGACTGAGTCTCTTTCCTAGTAGCTAATAGTGATGCAGATGAATGTTACACGATGAGAGGGAAAGTCTTAAAAGCACACTAATTTGGAAGACTAGGCTTTTGGAGAAAAAAAAAGTTTTTTTACATAACAATTTCCGTCCCAACCATTGTTAGGCATTTCCACTAATGGCTGTAGAGAATGAATGGGGGATTTTTTGAATGAGGTACACATTGAATGCGATTTTCTCCTGCCATTTCTTCATCAGAACAAAATTCTCTCTTTTCTCCTGTAAGATGCAAATAAAATGGTAAAGACGACTGTCATGGATCGAGAAGAGCTTTAAAATATGATGAACACGCTAATTAATGTCGTTTTAACATGACACTTCTCTTGATCATTAGGTGTGTCGTGTGTTCATCGTTTTGAAATTTCTTGTTGAGAAAGTTGTGCGGGTTGGAGGACTAGAGAAAGTTACTTTACGAAAGGAAAGTTTGTTTCCCATTCAAATTGATAGTCACAATCAAATCAGATCAACCGCAGCTTCATTCTAAACAGTCTGGCATCATTATCCCTTCAAATCACTCATCGGATTCAAACGAGCTTGATTTTACTGCGATTGAAAACATTCAAAGTAGGAGTTTAGCTTCTTCTGTTTCACCACAAAAGCCTTGATGTGACCATGTTGATAGTTCAGGCGGAAAACTTTGGGAAATAAAAGGATTCTGCCAGCTAAGAAGACTGGAAAAATGGATGGATGGCGAGGTAGAGCGATCTTGTAAATTAATGATAATGAGGATAGCATACCAAGACGCCACAACACGAGGGCCACATGTCATTTTCTAAAGGCCTCAGCATGGCTCTCAACAATATCAAGATGATGATCATTATCCGCATCGCCATGAGCATCATCAAGCCAGCTCGTGAAAAAACGAGAGACTCGATACATGTTTCAGTTTTTCTTTTCTCTAACAAAATACTGATCCCTTTTCTCTTTCTTGTTGAAACTTTTTTAATGAGTTAGACAAACTCAACTGCTCTGCTCTCTGTTGGAGGTGGTGGTGGTGGGGCTCAGGGCCATTAACAAAAATATCACTCCGTGTCTATCTGACAATCTTGTACAAAATTTTTTCTCATTTGTTCAAGTGATTTGCTTCAGTCGCTCATATCAATGCTAACCTATTCACCAAAGTGTTACTCTCTTTTACACAGACACATCAAATAACTTTCTAGAAAGTTTTCCAAGTGAAAATTTATTGTGGGGGATTTCCGCCATCATCATTATTGCCATATTATTTTTTTGCATACATGCATAATTCTTCCATTTAGGTACAATTACAAGCATGGCGGCCATGACTACTTTTGTTATCACAAATGCATCAATTGGGCTGGGTCAAGTTTCAAGTAGACGAGTTAGCTTTCACCGCAAGCGGCGTGTGTACTGGCTAACTACTCTATAGTCACGTTTTAAACTGCATATTGTAATTTAGATAACGTAAATTTGAAATTGAGAGAATGCTCTAAGCCATTTTTTGTCTAACAAGTACTTCTTTGTGCTGTCCACACAACAGATAAGCCTATGCATATCTCAAACAGGCAAGAACTTTCACCACCAAGTCTCTATTTCCTGTGAATTGTGGACTTCCATTAGCAGAGGACTACTAAAAACAACCACAAACCAAACAGAGAATAGAGAAGAGCTATTCATTTTTGGCTTTGCATACATTATACACATTTGCTTGCGCCAGTGGATCACTGCTCTCGCACTGTCCGTTATTTTTAACTTATATTTTTTGTCTGGCAAAACAGTTGCGGAAAGCGGTAGAGTAGTAAAATCCGGAGAAGCAGAACCGGATATAGTCTGGTATGGAAATGGGGAATTGGCCAAAAAAGTTGTCCTTCGTCATTTTATAAAATACTCCACGTTTGTTTTTCGTGAAACCTACGATTCAAAACAAACGTTTCACGTACTGATATTCTGGCTCATCTCTACCAACATGGCAACAACTGCAAAAAAGTGTTGTGAGTTTATTTGTTTGCAATGTGACGACGCTTACTATCTAAAAATCTTAGAAGACCCTCAAGTTGGAAAAATTCTGCTTCCGCTCGAAGTCTCGCCTTCTCATGAAAGTTTTCTGGTAGAATGACAGTCTGATTGCGTAGGTAGTCCAAAACGTAGCGGAACAGGATCCCATCTCGGTCGATAAATATTTTACCTTTCGAGTCTCGAGGAATCCCGTCTGCGCCTGGTAAATAAAAAAACACATATAAAGTTGATCATTAAGTTTTGAAAGGGAGTAGGTACGATTACAAATACGAGTGCTAACAAGAGACGTGTTTATTTTACTTGACAACATCAAAAAATGGATTTGGAAAAGAAGTAGTTTTTTAAGCATTGAATAGTTGTTGAAAAGCAACAACAGCGGGTTTTATTCCGTAGTAGGAGATTGTTCTCCTGCGTAACTCATTAGAAACGCGCTGGAAGTACTTTATCTAAAAACCATTGGTTTTAATCTCTTTCCTGTTTGTGGTGGCAAGTACTCTCCTTACGATCCAACCAAAGAGACGTAATTTAAGCGTACCTAAATCACCGGATTATAGCCATGCTCGGGATATAGCATCCCCTTGTTATAGCCTGTATCTAATAATCCTCATACAATTGGCCAGGCTATAATAAGGCGCTTTACAGTAACTATAAGAGATGTACTTATGCATGTATTCATGCGTTTGCATTTAAATTGACCTCTTATTTTATTCCCATTTATAGCCCGGTTATAATGGGGAACATTACTGTCGAGCCCCCGGCAATAATTGACATTTCGAAAATGAGTTAGAGAATTTTCAGCTTGTAGGCACTGTACTCACTCTTTGATCTTTCCTTCGAAATCGCCTACATCTAACTGGAACGTTACCTTTACAATACCTTTTTGTACTTTGTAGCTGTAATCATCATTATTCAAATAGGTAACAATGATTTTTATAAATCAAAATGCTGTTACACTAAATTATGCTGGAGCATTGCTCACTGTAGACGTGTCTATGAATATAAGAAGCTCACCGTGTGCAAACATGTCGGCCAACCGGCCTGGCTCCCTTCTCACCGTCCCCAAGGTTGTTGCGTAGAAAACGCCACCCACATTGAACTCCACCACTTGCTCATCCATTTCCTCCCGGTGGTGGTGGTGGTGGTGTTGCGTCTATTGTCACTTGTCTTGATGGAACGAGGAAACAAAGAGTCACTCAAGCCAGGAAACAAACTCGACTGTACGATGCTTGCGTCAGTGAATACGTGAGGTGCAAGCTTGAGGGCTGACAAGGAAAAAAAATAAACGCCTTGCTTCGATTGACTAGTGCATTCTGAAATTAAACACAAAAAGAGAAAGCAGAGACAACATCAATTATCATAATGTAGCGAGTTTTTTTTTCACAAAAAGAAAAAAATTGTCTATGACATCGTCATCCAGATTATTTTTTGTTGCTGTTTCTCTCACAACATGCATAAATTTTACATTTTTAAACAAGCCAGCCAGATTCCTCTCCAGAAGTCTTTCGGAGAAAGGTTTAGAGACCTGTTTTATGTGTTGATATTTTTGGGAGTTGTATAATTTTAGCACGACGAAAGTAGTAAAAAGTGGACTATAAAAGTTTTTCTTGGTGAGATTTTGCACTCTTTTCCATTTCCTTTCATCTCTTGTTCGCCTCGAACATAATCATTTTTAATGGGCACACAGCAGCCTCGGTCCCACTGCGATGCCCTATCGGGCGACAACCCACCAGCAGTTGAACATAAAAACCCATGATGTTTTCTTCAAACTAGAATTCGACGCGAATACATTTAAAAAAAGAACTTTCCTTCTTCAGTGATTAGCCGGCTTCCACTGAAACTGCGACAAGTTCGTTGTCGGGGCAAATCTGGTTGAGGTGACGATCGTAGTAAAAAAAGTGAAAACTTGTTTTGTGAAGCTATTCCCACTCCACGGGACAGACAAAACACATGAGCATTATGCAACCAAAAGAATGAAATCTCCTTTAGAGCATAAATAAATAAAACTATTATCTTTTGAGTATAGAGAGGAACATAAGATCGTACTATCAACTATGCCCTTTGAGTCTGTGCCCCACGTTTTATGTACATACTTGAAAGAGAAAAGGCTTCTTGTTCTCATCAGGGAGTTTACGAATATGAATTAATATTTCTAGAATTAATGCAAGTCTTTGTTGATGTTGTTGCATAAAAAATCGCTTTGAGACGTCTTAAAAATTTATATTTTCCTCGTAGGAGAGTAGCTTAATATACAATATAAATGAGTCAAGTGTCGATCCTGTGAGAAGGGAAAACTTGCTTCCATTTTTCCTGTCATTAGCTTTGAATACAAAACCATTAAGCCCTGCAATCGGCATATTCAACCCTGTCCAAGTGATAAGGTCCGTAAAGTGTGCATTTCAAATGGCAGAACCGGGCAGGTCTTCTTGGATGTACAGTATGTAGTGCTGGCATTTATTCAAAGCTTTTTGACTGGAGAAAGTTATGTCTCTAAATAATCTTGACCCAAACTCAGCAATTATTTAAAAAGGGTTTTGATTCGATTAAATTAATATTTCCCTTTCCGTCCAATGTATTTGATACCTAAACTTTGTGGAATGAAAATGTCATCGTGTACATGAAATAAAACTATCAAATAAAGAGAGCATTATCAGAAAAGTATTGACAGATAATTATTTTAGTCATTCAAGTGGATTACACTACTGGAGTGTTGTTTACATTGCGAATAAAAGAAAAACTACTGGTGAGACCTATTTCGAGTATCAAGTTGAGTGCTTTTTCGCCACTCTTTTCACTCTTTTCCTTTTCAATTTTTTGCTCTGCTCGTATTGTTTTCGAACGTCGTTCTCGTACGTCATGTTGATAAATTGATTGTAGTAACAAATCGATCGTTTTTATTTTCGTCCTCACACGAAAACCATACAAACCAATTCTCTCTGTCCGAGACAAGTCACAAGTAGCAATATTAATGGACCTCTTCTGACAATATATTTTTGTTTTCTTTGGATTTTGTCATGACACAGCTCAGTTTCACTAACCCGACGCAAGACATAAAAACTGTATTGATTTTAGCGTGAAAGAGCGTGAAAATTGCAAAGCATTGCAACATGACACATTCTTATTTTTAATCACATAAAGAATATTTACGACCTTTCCCACACACACAGAACAGCACTTATCCAATTACGGCTTTCGTCATATTAAGTAACTCATCTTAGTTGATTCAATCAGAGATACCACCCTTCTCAGCACTGTTTCTTTTGAAGAGTCAACACAATTTTCTTTAGTTCATATGATCTGTCAAAATAGTACGAGAAAATGCCTCAATAAAAGTTTTTTTTTCGGAACTCAACACGTTTCCTTTGGCACTGATTTTGAGAAGAGTGAGACTATGTTTGATGACTGCCAGGATTTCATTAAGGACTCTCATTTTTTACTATCTAAGCGCCCGTTATTCCTTGTTAACCTGGCTTTCTCCAGGCCCTCTTCCATAATTTTCTACGATGACGACAACTATTAATGACACCCTTGCGATGATGATAAGGCAGAGCGCTTTATATGTCAGCCTATCCTTCACTGATTGTACTAGGCTATAGTTTAATTTCACCGTTTATGTGCCCAGCCGATGCATGAAAGGTTTTTTGGATGATGAGATAGTCATGTACAACGCTGTACAGGTCTTACGCGAATTCCTTTCCGCAATGCTTTTAAAAATTGTGCTTAGTATTGCAGCGTGCCAACATTTAAATCGACTTCTATTTTGTTTATCAGGCAGTTGATGGAATTCATTTAGGATTTAAGACTTGGATTGGAACCTGGTTGAATAGATTATGCTTTGCTTGCCCGTTCTAATGAAAAGACCATATCCCTAACATGATCAAATATTTAGTCAAACTCTACATCGAAATGGGTATTTGCATAAGCTTTATAAAGCTTCAGATGAAAGGCTGCCTTAGCTGAGCTGAGGGATCCTGCTCAGAATTTTGAAGAAGTAGGTTAAGTGCATTCCCGTAAATCTACTAATATTCATGAGAAATAAAGCTTATTATGATTTTTTCGCTTGTATTCAAGATATAAAACGCGCTGTCGCATTTTAAATTCACTTTTTTTAAACTTGCCTTTCTATGGCTTCCCGGGTGCAAAATTTTTTTTCGGAAGTGAGAGGAATTGTGAGTGCGGCAACGGCCAACGCATTACATCCCATATTGTTACTAGTTGAAATACGCGTATGCAAAAAGCCTCTTTGACTTTCTTCGTACCCTTCAAATTGCACGTATTCGCCATTGTCGTCTCTCACAATTTGCTTTCTTCTCTCAGCCCAACTTTTATATTTCTTTCTGTCTTGTACTCCATTCCAGTTTTGGTGAGGCGAAGGGAAAATCACAAAGAAATTGAATTGACGAAGAAGGTGTTTGAAAGAAGAAAAGATATTGATAAGTTTTTCGTGGTGACTTTTTGCGTTTGCGGGTGACATAAAGAACTGTCTTTTGATTGACTTATATCCAGCAGTTCTTTTTCGCCATTACTTTGTTGGTGTTCACGTGACGGTTGTAATAGTCAGACTGTATGGCCGTACCAGAAACAAAAAAAATAGCATTTGATATGGCAAGCACGTAGTCTTTTAGTGGAGAAGCCTGTACGAACGTTCATTTCGTGTGCATGAATTAGGCAAGTGTGAGTTGTTGAATGCATTATGGATGAGTGACTACCTTTTTCAAAAAATCCCTCCATTTTTTAAAAAACCGTGAGCTGCCGAAGAGGCTTAAAAAATGCCCTTGGTATCGATAGATGTGTTAATGCAGTACAGGTTATCAATGTCTTCCTGTTCTACGTCAGACAATCTAGATGATATTTGAACTCACTGATATTTCCATTCGTCGAACATCCACAATCGCGCCAGACACGTTTTTACGCGTTTTTTTTTGCGTAAGTACACCAGAAACTCAGCGAAGAACGCTGGAAGCCAACGAAAAGCGTAGCTGTGCGAATGACGAGCAGCTTTCAGGAATAATATCCAAGGCAGCTGTGCAAATATAAACACACAACGTTGAACAACAAAGAGACATAAATTGTATCGTCTCGTTTTGCCAGAAGAAATGTGTTATGTACGTGTTAAAATAAACACAACTACGTCTTGTTTTACCCATACTTGCTTCATGTCTTTTTCTTCGTGTTCCTTTGTTTACTCCTAGCCGCAAGTGAAACAGGATTACGCAATATGTGTGCACCTGAAATGTTTAAAGTAAATACCTCTTAAACTAAAGCCGATAAGAAAACAACGTTGAATGGAAGTTTAAGGTGTCTTCCTCAATTAAACACCGTCACATGTTTTGTACCCCATTGCGATATAATGAAATAAAATTGCATGGGTTAAGCAACAAGAAAACTAGTCATTGTTGAAATTTACAAAACAAAGATGCCTACGCGTAGTAGGTGAAAGTGAAAGACAGTACATTGTAGAGACAAACAGTAGGAACGGCGGATACCACGCTGTGCCAAACTACTAGTTGAAAAGGCTATGTTTAGAACAGATGCGGTGGCAGAGAATACCTCCAAGAGACTATTTCACCGGAACATCTCCATAATCCCAATCCGAAAGAGTTGTTTCGGGAGAAAAGTTTTTTTTTCATAGAAGATCGTCATCATCATTATCACATCAAAGTGAAAGTCGTGCACATCACCGTACCCATCAAACGCAGTGACACAACACATCCATGATGCAATAAACGTGCGAAGGAGAACGTAGAAATGCGCATTATCACGTTGTCAGGAAGATGAAAAAAGTTCCAGAGAAACTTTCTGGTGTCAGAAAAATGACGTATTGGTTGAGGAATATTATTAATGCGTATACATGAAACTCTTAGAAAAAAGACCCTTACTAGTCTGGTAGCACGAACGGCTCGAAAGCGAATCGTTTCGTTCAGTTTAACAATAACGTTGTTGATAAGACAGTTCTTAATGTTTAACAGTTTATGTTGAACAGAATGATAAGATGATAGTACAGATGGGGTTCAATCTGGCTGTATGACTGACAGACAGCCTGATGCATGTGTTGCAATTTGCAATGAGCACTATTTCAGCTACCCTATGTGTGCTGTGGGTACGCATTTCAAAATTATTTTTTCCTCAAAATCGGTCACATGCCGAGCATAACATGCTACAAATATTTCAAATCCTGTACAATTTTGTTTTGTTGTCAATTCCTCTGATTGTCTGAACGCTGTGTTTCTCTTGTCGGGTTTTAAGACGTTTTAACCATTTTATCTGTCGTATAACAACTTGACGACACTAAATGCTTCATAATTGCAGACACGAATTCCCCCAAAAAAGTCGTCTATTCTTTAAGAGCCCTTTTCTCCAGATGCGCTCTCATATTCGCCAGGCATTGGTAGAGCTACATATTTATATCACAAATTCATTCACCGACGTTTGATCATTAATTCATATGCGTTGCATGTTCCCTCAGCTCCAGTTTCCCTCCTCTCGTAAGCTTCATTGTGTGCGTGCAAAGTGGTTCTAAATTGGCTTTTAGATGGTAAATTGGCCGGCACTACTGCCATTTTTACTGACCAAGTTTCCTCATCCTCGTTTTCTTTTCTATGAGCTATCTTTGGCTACAAAACTGCCCAAACGTGGACGAGCCATGAGGTAAAACGGAAAATAAGAGAAAATGGGAAACTATAGAGGAGAAATCCGTCTTCGTTGAAGCTTTGTAAAAAGCTGTGATGTATGTTTTTATGACTTCTATACTGAAGTACCCTCGTTTTCTGTCTGAAGTATAGCCTTTCATCAGCTTTGAGTCTTGTTTCAACAAACAGACTGTCTTCAACAGACAAAAATAAAAAGTACGCACTCAACTCAACACAGATACATAGTAGTACCTAAAGTGTATGCAAAACTTACGGCTATTTTTTGCCCACACTGGTTTAAACGGATAACCAATGGAGGATGGGAACTACATTGCTTTGTTGTCATATTTTGACGATTACAAAGGGATTTCAATTAGAAACGTCTGTTTTTTCCATGTTAGCCGTCACATAATCAATTGACGTCTCTTAGTTTAAATACAGGAAAAAATACAGCCAAGTATTAATCATTATTTGGGGGAGGGGAATAGTGTGAATATAGTGCTCAGGCAAATACCTGCCAGGTTTAGTGTATGAAAAAGACTGAGAGTTTATTGTTCCCTTGAAACAACACGGCAGGAATATTTTCAATTGTCCCCTGGCGTGGAGCTAGTTTCCAGAATTATTAATGTACGCAACGCTTTTTGCAATTTATTAGAAATCCGATTCATTTAGGTGGCTCCTGGTGTTTTCCTTTTTGCGTTTCATTTCAGGATGGTATGCCCTTTTATTTATGAACAAGATACTCTTCCAAACTACAAATCAATAAAGGGGAAACAAAAACAAAAGTAAACTTAGAAAGCCACTTTTGCCAAAAAAAAATAATAAAAAGCAGCTAGTACAAGATCACCAAATGACAAAAATCCAATCGAACATGAGGCAATCTCCAATGATATAATTTCTTTGTCATTTTGGTTGTTTGTTGGTTTTCTTCTTGGCTGGTTTTCCATGCCAGAAAGAAAACCACTAAGACTATTTTACTTTGTTATTGGGTTGGACCACGAGAAATAGTGCTTAAAATGGTAATGATGTTGCTTTCTCTTCATAGCTTACCTGAAAACTTTTATGTTTATATTTCGGCGAGGTGTTGCTTTCTTTTGTGTTTACAGGTGGTGTTTCCCTTGTTTTTTTTTCTTCTGACGTAATCGAACGATTCTTTTCTAATACTGCCCTTGCTCCTCCATATTTTGCATGGGCTTATACTAAGACTCAACTTGACAGGAAATGTACAGATGAATGGCGGAAACAAGCTTGGTTTTCTGATTTCGTTGTATTTTTCTTCGAGTTGTGCTATTTCTTAGAATAGTATGAATCAGGGGAAACCAAAGTGACACAAATTCAATATCCGGATGCTCGTCTGTATTTCCTTTAAACGGTTCGGAGAATATCGGTTATATTTTATATTCACTACTTATACGAGGAGTTGAGGAAAGCACACCAAATCCAATCAAGTTATTTTTTCTCGTCTTGCGGTAGATTCCCTTTACACATTATTTCCTCAGGACGTGATCATCTTCCAACTATGCTCTAGAACGGCAGCCTTCCATTACCCTTTTTATGAAGACTGTTTAATCGAAAAAGACGCCGGAGAAAGAAGAGTTTTTTTTAGACTTTTGCTCATCAGTTAGTCACTTTCCCCAAAACTTTATTCGCTCGTCTGTCTCTCCTGCTTCTTGATCGACCGCAGAGCGAGCGACTCGACAACAGAATGGAGCCACGACAGGAGTGAGAGAGAAAACTGACAACAAGTGGATTATTTATTTGACGATTAATCCTCTTTCTCTCTAGCCCTATAATAATTTTTTTTTCTTTTTCTTTTTGTTTCTTATTTTGCTTTTTTTAGCCGTATACTGCTTGAGTGTCTATATTTTTCCGCTCCATTAGTAGCCTTCTGACATTCAAAATACAGTACATGTCGAGGAAATACACGCAGTACACAATAAATCCTCTGGCATAAACTTCATTTCACTCATATCATGTTCCCGGGCTGACTTTACCCCTTTTGTTCTCTCAAAAAGCTGTGTTTCTCCAGCCTCTCAAAACCATTGCCAGTCACACAACACCGTTTTTTAAATTGTTCCTGACTCTAACGAACGCTCGAGCCGATTACTTTCTCAACTTTCTTTGATCTATCAAAATGTTGATTACCCAGCAGAAAATGTATTTTTCCGTTGACTCAAATAAATTTGTACAGTATTATTGTATACTTTTTAAAGATGATAGGTAGATTCAGGAAGAAAAGTAACTTGTATGCGAAATCCACAAGAATGTTTTCTATTCAATGGTGAAAATTCTGAACACGCTCCAGCGTATGACTCGCTTTCTCGCGTTTAGGCCTGCAGTACAGGAACAATAGTCAATGAAAACTATGCAACTTAGAAAATATGCTTCTCGTTTGCACGTTTCCACTGGGCCTTGTTGGAAAATTTTAAATAATGTATCAAGTGAAAAGAAACTTCTTTTATTTTTGTGAAGACCACAGGAGATAAAAATAAAAAACGCTGACGTTACTCTTGTTGCTGATGATGTAGACGTTGGTAGTGGTGGGGAAACAGCCTCCGGTGTTCGCTAATACATCCGAGGTCTCCCCACTCACACAAAGCACAAAAAAAATATTGGACTTTTTCGTATGAGGATCAACAGCAAGAGCCCGAGTTGAATTTGAAATGTGACGATGCGTGCTTTGGCTGAGCTTCCTAACTTTTTTTTCGTGCCAAGGAAGAAAAAAGCTGTATCACTTGCAGTTTAACGTTTATTTTTATTTTTTAAGGAAAAAACGATGTTTAGAGCTATACCACGAGCAGGAGCAGCGGACTGGCTCAGTTAAAATCAATGAAAAAGGTTATTCTCTTGTTGTTATTGCTGTTGCTGAAGGAGAAAAAACGGGAAGAAAAGCTTCCAGTATAGATTATGATGATGATGACGTGTTTTTTTTCTTGGCTAGATGGTTTACAATGTCAGTAGCCTGAGAACAGGAGTATTTTTTGTGTGAATTGCATGGAATGTTTATCTTTAGGCAGCCATAAAGGGAAAAATTGTTGTGCTGATTCGGTTTTTTCTTTATATTTTTCAAGGGAAAAGTCAAGTCGATAATTTAGAAAAGTCCACAATTCCCTGCTTCCGAGGGGGGGTTTGTTCAATAAAAACTCAAAGAGAATTGGTGTTTTGTGTATCTTTGCTTGTTTTGCAAAAGCTCAACTTTCTCTATAATTTTTTCTCTCCTGGCCTACTCTTCACACATGAAAGATTCACTAGAAAGACGAGTGTGTGCGGCTTATACTTGGGAAAACACCTGTTTTCCTCTAGAATAAAACGAGAGTTTGGCCTCAAATGTTGGAGAAAGCAAGAAAAAATATTTTTAAATATTGGATTTTCCAAAGAAAAGCTTACTTGGGCGAGGAGGAATTACAGATGCTCCTGGGTTGGAGTTGGGAGAAAACTGGAGTTATCGCCAAGGCAATTATGTATCCAAGATGGAATGCACCAAAAAAAAAGTTTGCCAATTTTTTCCTTGCCGCTGTTGCTTGGATGCAGACAGGATCAGGAGACAGAAAAAATAAGAAAGCGACAGACACACTCACACGACAAAGAAAGAGGATGATAGATGGATATGGATTTCCGTATTTTATCTTTTCGATTTGCTTCACCTTCCAAAAAACGGCTTGTGTTGCTTCAGTTAAGAGTGTAACGGCAATATCATTATGATTTTCGTCTGTGCTTAAGAGTTCATATCAGCTTCAAATTGGATTTTTCGCTGGAACACGAAAAAAAACTCAGAGATCTTGATTCCCAGCGTAAGTCACGTAAAGTATTGCTGCACATGTAGCACAAATTTTCTTTTTATTTTATTTTCGCAGAACAGTACTACTATCGTTTGTGTATTTATTTTGAGCTGAATTCCCGAGAAAAAAGTTAAGAATAGATATGAAACAGAACCACTCTGATTATAAATATCAATTCCTTTTCTGAGCTAAACGACTGTTCCATTTGAAGTCCGAATTTTTTTAAACAATCCTCCTGATATTGGTTATCTACAAATGCCTGGAATTGTTTTTCCGCTGGTCCTATTTTTCAAAAAAAAAAAAAAAAAAAAAAACTCAAACGTGGAGCACACACACACTGTTTGACAACATTTTCATATGGACTTTTTTCATTCCAGAAAAATATGAAGCTATTCACGTTTTTGTATTTTTCGTTGTGCTGGCAGTCTACGTCTCCTCCACCACCAGACAAGCAGCACAACACAACTAGTTCAACACTCTTCCCTCTCCGTCTATTTTCCCTGCTTTCTCTACTCCTTCCTCTGTTCTCCAATGCTTCTTCTTCTGCCAACGGAGAGAACCTTCCACGTTGTTACGCATTCAGAGAGGGAAAAACTGCAGAGTCAAAAGTTTCTCGCGTTATGACAGTCCCTTATGGCTCTTATTTTTATATATTCTCTCTGTCTCTTCAGTCAAACAAAGCAAATATTAAAGCAGAGTGAAAGCAAGTGCGAGAGAGAAAGAAAGCAGAAAAGATGGGAGAAAAATTCTTATGCTTTTGTACAGAAAAATAGAGAGACAAAAAAATCCTGTGTATTTCTTTTTCCATGCGATGGACAAATGTATTGCAAGTGCGTCGCTTCCTATCTCGGTTTTGTATTTCTCTCCTTCTTTCAGCCTCACACCACCATCCCGAGACGAGATTTTTAGTGTTGTGTGCTCGAAATGAGATTCTCCGAGGGAGTGGGAGAATTTCACTGTGCATCTCTCCATTTTCTTGCTTCTTTATCTTTCCTACTCACTCTCCAAGTATTTTTTTTCCTCTAGCAAGGCAGTCATCTCTGTCTCGATATATCTTGCGAGTGCACTCCTGTTATGGCTCTCTTGTATATAATCCAAAACCATTTTCTGAATCCTGTGTGTGTGTGTGAGCACCACACACAGGCATTAGATCCACGATGCATAACGACTATTTAAAAAACGAACGCTGTACGGCGTAAAACGTCCAACGTAGAAAACCCAAGGAAAAGGCAGAAAAACGATTTTTTTTCTCTTTTTCATGGAAAGAACAGTTTCTCTCCTTCTCATCTGCTCAGTTCTCTTTGTTTCTATTCCTCGCGCTTTCTCTCTCAGTCTCCGGACTTGGGAGGAGAATGGTTCTGGTACTGGATGGTGGTTGATGGTGCGGTGGTGGTCCACGGTGCTGGTGGTATAGTAGAGTTTTCTTGTTTTTTTTTTGTTCACGATGATGATGACGATCGAAATCATTCTTTCACAAGTTTTTACCTTTAGTTTTCTACGACGTTGGTGAATTTCTGCTTCGTTATTTTATTTTTATTCTTTTACCTGCTTTATGTGCCACTGGCCATGGGTTTTATTTTTTTTACTACCATTTTACAAAGTACTGCTAGGCTCCACTTGAGACTTGGTTTCTCAAGGAGAAAGTTTACGGATTCTGATTATTGCGAGGGCTCGATACAAGTGCTAATTTTATTTGCGGTTTTTCTTGCCGTTGACAGGCTCGATCCTTTGTTTTTCGTATAATGACGATAGAATTAATATAGTTAGGCGCACAAAAAAAAAACTTTCTTCGCGACTTTCTCGGTCAGAGACGAGGATTTTTGGGGTAAAGACTGACTCAAGGCATCGCTGATTGCCTAGGTCCTCACCAGTTTCCTAAGACTAGTGCCACTATCATTTTTTTCCGGTTAATGATTTAACCATTTCCACCTTCGTGACTAAGAGAGAGGAAAAATAAAGGTACCTCGTGACCTGACAACTTTGTCGGGATTGCCCGTAGACAATAACTTTATTAATTATATACCAACGTTTCATTTATTTCCTTGAGTCATCATAGTGGAAAGTATCTGTAATTCAAAAACAACCTTGGCAGCTTTTACTGCCTAGTTTGCTCTAGTTCAGTCAAGTTTTAACATTATCATCATCCTCATCATCATCTCTTTGCTATAATCTCGGCAGTGGCGGCAAAAGTGTCGGTTACCTACGAAGTTACTCCATAATTGACACGAACACGAGATACACCTTGCCCTTTATCTCTCCGCATGCCAAACCTGTCAAACTTTTCTTGGGGTTTTTAATACATTTTATTTGTAGCACTAGCTATCCTCTATCTATTTCTCCTTGCAAATAGCATTGGGAGCATACCTTGTTGCGTACAGAGATGGCCGTGAAAATTTATATCTTTCAGGGTCATCTGGCAATGAATGCAAGGGAGCAATGGGTTACCAGTCGGAACCAAGTTTTTCACAAAAATTATATTAAACAGGGGTTTAAAAAATTAAGTAGCACTACAGCCCAGCTGGAGCATCTGGAATTCCATCAAAATTTAATTTAATTACTAAACAAATAACCAAAAATCAGTCCCAAGAAACCATTATATGTATTGAATACAAGATTGCACTCTAAATAAAGATAAAATTGAAAATTCGTATGAGTACCTTTCAGTTGCCGTCCGAGCTAAAGAACAAGACACTGATCCACTGATTTACTACGCATGAGCGTTAACAATGTGCGCGCGGACAAAATGCACATGCGCAGTTTCAGCTAAATATGTTCATTACAGTTCAATTTGTTCAACTAACCGGGACGACAACTGACTTCAGTTGCTTTTGTTTAACCAGAGGAGCAGTCGCTTCGGGCTAGCCGTAACTGACATTTTAGTCTGTATATAAATTTTGATTGAATTTAAGATGCTCCAGCTGAAGCTTTAGTGTTGGAGTGAATGTCCAGAGTTTCGTTAGGTACAATCAACAAAAATATTCTAAGTAATTGATAACCCAATCCCCTCGTCCCTGGATTCGTCGCCAGACGCCCCCGAAAGATGTCAATTTTCACGGCCCCGTATCGTATACCCAACAAGGTACGTTCCAAAACTGCCTATTTTATCTTTTTCAGACTTCTTGATTGTGTGGACATTTCCATTATCAAGTCGAATTGGGGAGCTATAAAAAACCCAGATCCAAAATGGAGGCATTGTTATAGTGGACAATAATTTATATCAAGAGATTAAAAACAAGCGGGCGGCTAGAAAAACTTGACAATAAAATACCTACAAGACTTTTATTTTGGTACGCCAAGTATAAACCACGTGAGAAAAGAGAAAGGGAAAAACTCTTCCCCATAACTGCTTCATCCAAGATGAAGAGAGAAAAAAAATACTTGTCCACATTCCAGCTATCGATCTCTTTTCCACTTTCCAAACAAGTCGCCAGAACTCAGCTCAGCTTCTTTGGATAAAGTTGTGTGTTTTGTATATGAGATGAGCATTTTGCTTCCTTTCGCCAACCGAAAATTGTGTACAAGATGGCAATGACGTAGAAAATAGCCGTACGCACAAGGAACTTTCCTTTGGTGGTAGATGAGTTTGTATTGAGGGGCACGACTTGGTCCCCATTTTGTCTGATCGTTCCTCGTTACTCGACGAATTAAAAACTATGCGTATATCCCAGCCTATGTTCTTTTTTGTTGTGAAAAAAATGTAAATATATGAGGACTATGTAAATATCCGTCCACCACGGACCATGCCCATGTAGGTCCATCATTTTTTGTGGATATATTCCAAACATTAGAGGAAACTGTTTATATAAAATGTTGGTAATTTCGCTCGTCAACAAGAGTAGTAGCAGCAACATTGTAAAAAATCATGGCAGCTTTTTTTTGTATATAATGCCTATTCACATTATGCTATTCCCGAGTTGGAAGATAAAAAAACTGAGCCCCTAATGTACATCTGAGAGAGATGCCTCAGTTGTCAGCAATCTACCCGAAAAAAGAATGAGAGGCAAAGGCACAAAAAATAAAACTCGTATAGAGAGCTATGATAATAGCGTATAGTAGTTGAAAATTTTGTGTGCATAAAGAGATCTCGCCCTTTAATAAGAGGACTTTCCTCGGGCTCGCGTTCTCGTAATTGAGACAGTATTTGGCTGATGTGAGCCATGTTTGCAAAACGTCCAGTTGAACGAGCCCGTCACTTTGGCTGGCAGAGAGCGCGGACGGATCATGGCTTTGAAATGCAGAGTTTTTAGCTCTGCTCCAGACTGCGCTGAATAGCCGTCCATGACAGGCATCGAGTTAGCAGGAATTTCAAAACATGCAAATATAATCAATCATTTTCCTCCGTCTAAAAGCGGGCTGGCTCACGAAGTAGTTTGATTACTCTTCTGAAGCTGGCCAAGTTTTCTAAAACCTAACTTGTAATCCAAATCGTATGGCGTATGTCAGTCAGCCTGAACTTTTCCATGTGTTTCCCCGAATTTCCTGGGCTTTTTGAGCATTTCATGCGAAAATGAAGGCCTAATGTTTGAAGCCTGCTGCACTTGTTTGCTAAAATAGTCTTAAGAAATGTATTTGATTTTTTTTTTGCATAAAATGAATATTAAACTTGCGATCAAGTCTATTTTTACTAACGAGTAGCGGTGGTGAATAGGTCAATCGTTAATGACTGAAATCAGCGACGAAGAGCATAAAAAGACATTTTCGCATCCGCCGGTCGTCAAATGGGGCTTTTATGGTTGGTTTTTGAATCACACACGTCATCGGTACATGCCGTCATTGAAATCTTCTAAAATTTAGGTCCCCCACTGTGAGATTTTGTCTTCCTTGGCGATTAAGAAACTATCTGTTTGGTATTTTTGACCTAAAAATATCCGTTTTTAATGAGGCAACATGTGCAATTGGATTAGGTATAGCATCTTTTTATCCGTATCTGCATACATAATAAGCGGTCCCATTCCTTAACGTGTAACCATCTGGCAGCATTACTTGTAAGACGGAAGCACTGCATGTTTGCGATGCTGTGTGGTTATGAAGGCGAGAACCATTAAACTTCGTTTCTTGGTTAGATAAACATCATCAGTGTCACTCCCCATATTATTTACAAACAAGAGCTCATTTTCCCGATTCATCCTCATTTTAGTTTCCTCGCAAATTGGTCTGTCTCGTTGGATATTGTCAAGTCCGTCAAGCGTCTGCTCCAAAATAATGCTACCACAAGTATGTGGGCGCGAAGGCAGCCGCCAGCCAAGATATTTTCTTTTTCAGCTCTTTCACTGGAATAATAATAAAAATGGAGGAAAACAGACTTGCGTTTCCTGTCTTTTTCCATTTTCATTTCCTGCTCCATGCTGTTCTCCTTCATCTTGAGAAGACGGAGAGGATGGAATAAACTGGAATAGGATGTAATGAACTTATACTCTGATGAGTTGATACTTAACAAGCACTTGCTAATGGTGCAACTATAATTTGCGTCTCGCCATAGAGCACTTCTGCTTTTGTCAACTTGCAAATTCCTGAAGGAGAAATTTGATGACATTTTTTAAAAAACATGTACGGCATTGATGGCCCATCAAAGGCTGTCATGTGAATTGCGCATAAGTTATGCATTCGTAAAAGCAGGTGTGCACTTGAATAACTTCATTTTTGTAGTACAGATGTGATTCAGCATCTCGAGTGGGCAACATGTGTTCCGTCCCGAATAATTGTTTTGAACTCTTGTCGCGTTTAAAAAACTTCATATCATATGAAGTTAAGCTTAAGCCTCGATATTCCTTTTCAATATTTTGTACATCACCTTCATTTTTTTCCGAGGTCTGTAACTTCAAACGTAGAAGACATGAAAACTTCAAAAAGAAACTAATATTACCGTAGGATTATATGTATGTACATAACCACTCACAAGGAATGCTCATCTGATGAAGCTCCATAACAGTATTTTCTCTTGGGCAAAATCGATTGTTTGAAACCCTCAGAGTTTCACTGCATTAAAAAATTCTAAGAAAAATTTTAAAAGAGTCGTTGTAATTTTGTGCATAATCCAATTAATGCGCAATACTAGTATCTGATAGGAACCTTAGGTTCAAAGAGAAACTTCCTTTACTGGAGTGTGCCCCAAGTGAGTAAATGCACCCAATGCTATATTCGCTTGAGAGCATTTAGCCACGGAATTTTCAAAATTCCAAATGCCACTTTTGCCTCTTTAAATGCGGCTCGTTTTGAATTGAACCATTTTTTTCATAGGAAGTGGAATGGAAAGACGTGTTACGAAGAGAAAAGTAGAAAAAAAGTTGACTTGAGACAGCTGTCTACTTAAATGCTTCTTTTACTATCAAAAAACGGAGAAAAAAAGGAGGAATCCAAATAGTGATGCGAAATGACGTCTCAGCCCGCTTTTGCAAAACAGGACGCGGAGAAATTCATATTACTTTTGAGAAAAAAAAAGAAGTAAATGTGCCATGTTTCAAAGAACTTTTCAATTTTTATCTTGCCGTTGCCTTTTTTAATACTTGACTGAAAGCAGTTGATACTTGCCTTCTTAAGGTATTTCCCTCTTCTTTTTCTTTTGTCCAAAAATGCATAATGTTATTTTTTTCATGCATTATGCATATTTGAACAGCTTTCTTCCGTCATAACAGCACACGCTTTTAGGCCATATTTTTTATGATTTTGAATTCATTTGAATTTAGTGAATTACTACTAAGTGTTTACTGCTACTCTTCTGTTTCTGTTGTACTACAACGGCTTGAAGAGAGAGAGAGAGAGAGAAAGCCGAGTGGTAGGGAGAAAGTAGGATATCAGTTTTTGTTAACTTTCTCTTGTAATCCATTAGAGGTATTAAATCATTCAATATTGTCACTAAACCACTGCTTCCGTAGCTCATTGTTTGCAAGACCTTACCCCTAGGCGTAGAGCAGAGAAATGGTGATATGGAGGCTGGGGCAGTGTGTACTGGAATTGGACGGTAAAATGAAAGTGATAGAACAACATGACTTAAAATAAGCATTATGTCCCCCAAGAGAGTCCATTCTAAGATTTATGATCATGTTAGAATTATTTATGGAGTGGGACACTGCTTGAATTTTTAAGTGGTTTGAAGGCGCTCCGCCCTTCAGCGTCTTTGTATCGATTAAATACAAAAAAAGACGCGTGATTAGCATAACAATCAATCAGAACCATCACAGTTTTTTTTTGCTTCTATAGTTTTGGTCTTCATTTTTGTACATGGCATCAATAATGGCTCTTCACCGCGATAGGCGCCACGATTAGTTTTCGCTTATCATTGGAAGCTCCACGTGGAAAATCATTAATCAATTAAATACCCAACGGGGAAAGCTCTCGCTCTTTTTTGTCCTTGTACCTATCCAAGCGTTTTTACGTTTAATTCTTCTTGTGCGAGCGTGGCTGGAAGGAAACTTGTTTGATATTATTATACCCCCTATGGCGTTTCATTTAACAACAGAGAACTGCACAATCAACAATGATCCGTGTATACTGTAGACATTTTCGAGCAGAATTTCGTTCTCACTAGAAAAATGGGGCTCACAAAGTCTTTTTTTATGCATAGAGTACATCGAGTAGTGTAAATTATGATGGTGTGTTTGAGAATGCGTAGTTTTGAAAATGTGTGTTGATTGTAATACAAATTAAACCGACGAAGGACCAGGTAGACAAAGCTTACCAAGCTTTAGGTGGTGTGTTTAAAAAATGCGAGGTGGAAAGACGGGGATTAAGATGTAAAAATTGACCGTTTATTTACGTTAAAAAGAACTTGAACTTGACTCTGGTGAGTCGGAATGCGGAATGTGTACCTTTCTTGCGCGAACGAAGTGAAGCTTCCTTTTTTTTGCTGAAGCACCCAAAAACTCATGAAGAGACCTGTGCGATACCCCAAATGCAAAAAGGTATCACTTTACTCAGTTCAACTACCTGACAAAGTTTCTTGTTACAAACAAAGAAACTGAATAAAAAGCTAAAATGAAAGTAGGCCGGCTCTTGCCGCTTTAAGTTAAAAAAAACGAAAAGAAAAATATTTAAAGAACTGACTGTTCTGAACACTCCCCACCATTGCGCACTTGTGGCAATATAAAAATGTCTGTAACTGCCAAAAAAAGTGAAGACAGCGAAGCCTGAGAGGCTAGAGTTTGACCAAGGTGGGTTCACTGTGGAACGAGCGAGACAGTCCAGTGGCCTCTGTGAAGCAGGTTACCCTGACATCACAGAGGATTCCAGTGGTGCCTGATGGAAGGTCTTCCTATCCATCATTGACAATTAAACCCATCGCTACACCCGGTCCGCTGCATTTGGTAGTATTTGAAAATCTGAACAACTGCCAAGTTGCAATGGAGAGAGCGACAGAAATGTACAAAATCTACTTG
>VICI01001296.1:0-23814 GCA_019593645.1 Akabosia matsudoensis
AAGATATCCGAGGAATGTCTTCTCCCAATTTTTCAAGAGACTGTCACTCTAGATCCAGACTATCATGTTTGGTACTCAATTGTTTATCAAACTATGCGCGGCGTTCGGAGGAATCTACTACGCCAACAAAGTGGTCACCTGGATGCGCCCAGCGAGCAGGAAATGATTATGTGCAAAATGGCGTTTGAGCGGGCTCCACATATTTATCTAAGTGTGAAAGACATGGCGGTCATGATCAAGGAAATGCTCTGGATGAGGGAGGAAAAGGAATGGGACCTGGAACAAGAAACCTACTTGTTATGCCAGCAGCTTTTTCAGTTAGTCAACTAGTCAAATAAAAAATTAATTAAGCTTCAAAATCGCAATTGATTCAAAATTGTTTTATTTTATTTTTTATAACAGGAAGGCCCTTCGAATTGCCACCGACCGGGGCCAAAAAGAGTGGAAATGTAAAATTCAAGTTTACTTTGCCGAGTATTTATTGTTTGGGCGGGGCCGGCTTCTGGACCAAGCGGAGGGGAAGCGGTTACTCGACGAATGTCTCCACGAGAATCCCGAAAAAACTACGGTACTTCACAAGGCTGGAAAGTTGTGCCATTATGTAAGCTTCGTTTGAAACTTATAGATCTTTATGCCGAATAATATTTCCGAAGATCGATGAAATTAACTGTGTCAATAATTAAGGGAGCTGCTGCCAAAGGTCCTAAGCGTGAAAGGAAGTACCGCTGTTTAGACCTGGGCGCCAGAATGTACAAAGCCGCGTTGAAAGCGAAACCCACCAACTATCCCTGTGTGAAGGACTACTTGAAACTGCTCAAAGCCCAGGGCAACTACTTAACCTATGTTGAAGTCTGTGAGGAAGCCATTCCAGTCGCAAAACGGGACTACCAAGTAAGCGACCTCACAATGTTGAAGGGATGCGTTTTGTGGGTGTTCAACCCAAGAAACACGACAACTAATCGACAAGAAGCCTGTGAGTCTTGGTTGTACGTCTTCTCAAAACTTCCAGCCTTCAGCGACATTCTTTTGGTAAATATAGATTCAAATATTTACATTTTCATTATGTGGTGACTCTTTTCAAGTGTGATTTTTTTCTGACTTTTAGAGTCGTCTCAAGGCGCCACCATTTAATATCGGCTGTAGCAGGAAGAAAGCCCAGATTAAAATAAAAAATGTGATTACCAACCTTCACTGGATGAAGAGACAAAGCGCGGAGAGTGACAGGAAGGAAATCATTTTGAGGTTTATTCAAGAGTTGAAGACCCTGTGAGGTGCGACGAGTGGAGCTGTCATCTAAAATCTAAATGCAATCGCCATTTGCCTATGATCTCAAGTCAACTCTGTATTGTTTGTTTGCTTCGTTTTATTTTGTTGTATAATTTATTCACGAGAAAGTTATATTAAATTGTAACAAGTGCATGTATAATCATATAATCATAATCTGTTTTAAATTGTTCGCTTCTTATATCAATTCTCATCAGACACAGATAACAGAGCGTCAATGAACTTTTGCCGCTCTGAGGTCTTCACCCGAGCCGCCCACTCATCGAAAAAGTCCAGCTCCATATTCTCCTCCCCGAGTCTCTTCTGAATCACCCGAAAAACTTCACCAAACTGACTTTTTCCAGGCTCCTCGTAAGCTCCAGCTTGAACACCAACGGCTACAAAGTTTTGAGGAGTGTCTGGGATCATGAATATCCAAGGATGCCTTTTGAATTTCGTGTGGGACCCCGAGCGGAGCCCAGCAAACTGAAGAAAATGCGTCAAAAGAGGAAGTGAGGCTGGTCGTTTGAAAAAGTTGAATTCGAGCAGGTTTTCTGGAAGTTGGACGACAATGAACGGACCCATTTCTTGCATTTGCTTTTCTTCAATCATCCTCTGAACTTGGCTGAGGAGCAGCTTGAGCATGACTTTCGCCTTGTCGACGCCTCGCTGGAACGCTTCTGAGTCATGCACGTTTAACACTTGAACAGCATCGAAAAACTTGTCGTCGTTTGACTTTCCCACTTCAGGATCCTCGAGTACCGCCAGAGCTGCCAGTTGAACATCTAATGCGTTGAACTTCCTCCGGTAACCGATTTCCGCTACAAACGAGCCGAAAACTAAATCCGGCAATTTAAACGTTTCGGCGACAAGCTCACTGGAAAACACTTCGACAAGTTGCTTCCGGATGTCGGCGCTCATATTGATCCATTTTTGTTTGACTTCGGTGAGGGGAAGGCCACCTTGCACGAGAAGCTGATGAAACGCCCGCTGACCTTTTTCCGACCATGTTCGCAGTGTATTAGCCAGATATGGAGTGACCTTGGCGCTTTCATACACAGACCAACTCCGGTAGAGAAACAAAAAAAGTTCCCGCTCAAATCGGAGCTTCAAACATGTTCGAGGTAGATTCCCTGCAGAGTTCATGGAGCGGATGACCAGGTCATTAAGGGAGGACGCGTATTCAGTGTACTTTGCACGAGAGAGCCGGCCCATGACGAAGGAGTCGGTGAGAGCGACACTGGCGCACCAAAGTGACTCAAGATGGTCTCGGTTCATGATCCAAGCGATTTCTTGGGCGTAGAAAGATGACTATGAACAAAAAATCAAGAATCAAGTTTAGAAAGAGTGTAAAAGGTCACAAGTTAATTAATTAACTTACTGGACGAGCGTAGTAGCATAGTTCCCTGTACTTAAAAAGGATTTTCTCTCGTCGGTAAAGCCACTCTTGGTGCTTTCTCCTAGAGTTACCCCTTCTTGATTGTGGATCATCCTCCACATCCGTATCTGAGTCATCGTCAGGCTCCTCTTGAAAAACGTCATCAAACTGAGGAACACTTTCGTCCTCCTCTAAAACCGCTACAATTTTAATTTGGTCTGTGCTGTTGTAGTAGTTTAGAATGTGAATGGGGCGATGGTAGTCAAGAATGAAAAACTTCTTTTCGACCGGTGGTTTACCCAAGGTTTCCAGCAAATCAACCGTTCCTCCACAGTTGATAAGTATAAATATCTCTGACTGCTTCGAATACTCGGCGTATTTAGCCTTCAAATCAATGATTCCCGAACAGGACAGCAAAATGTACGGAATCCCTTGAGATTTGAATAGATTCGTTAATATTCTAACGGCGCAAACAGAGTCGACATCTTGATGGGCCAAGATAACCACTCTACAGCCAATTAAAACTTCAATAAAGTCTTTCTTGTAGTCCTGAAGAAACATTTTGGCCCTGTAATTAACACAATCATTAAATACTACCTTTTAGCAATGTTTCTTAATGAACTTATTAATTATCCTAAATACATTACCTGTCCAAACTTCGGCCCCAAAAATTAGGCAACTAATCAGTAGTAACTTTCCCCAACCAACAAACACGTTTGGAATTCTGTCCCTCATGGACAGTGGAAACACGTGCGCTTCAGTTTCTTCTTTGAGTTGGTCACTCTGACTAAACCTGTTTCTGTCTTGAACCCTCCCCGCTTTCAGAATCCCGGACACTTCTGCCTCCCAAAAACTTTGAATACCTGAGTCAACCAAGTTGCGCAACTTGCTCAAAAATGGCAATTCTTTTCCTGTTATCAAAATGTATCTTTTGTAGCCCAAAATAATTTGATCATTGATGTAGCAAAGTTTGTTTACAATTCCAGCAGCGGGATTTTTGCTGATTTTCATGGAATGGAGTAAATCATTGGCACGGGCGCACCGACCCAGTCCAATCGACAAATAAGTTATTTGGACAAACTTCTCTGGGCCTTTAATCAACCTGTCGAGCATGACCTCCTCCGAAGCGCCTTCTAAAACTAAAGCGTTGCTCAAAACCGTCTGGAATGAATGCAAAATGTGTCGCCGAGATAGACTCCAACGAGATGTCATATTTTTGTAGATTTGTCCTTGGGAGTTTGCATTTTCCCGCATATTTTTAAGGAATTTTGAATGGTAATGAAGAAGCTGAAAGTTTTGGACGAGGAGCTCCTGGACAGATTCGATTTTTCGGTCTGGAAGCGGACTGGTCAACAAAGATGTCAAGCTGGCGTCAATGAAAAGCGTGAATACGACGCAGACGTAAATGTAAGCAAGAAATAACATGGATTTAGGTTTCTTCCGAGGCAATTTAAGATCTTGTGAGATTAAAGACGGAAGGATGTCCAAGATTGTAACCTTTTGCTTCCAAAGTTGAGACAACAGTTTGGAAATTGAGATTAAAGTGAGGAGGAGGAGGATCCATACCGGAAGCTCAACAGATTTGGATAAAAGCGATGTTAGGAATAAACTGTCGACGTATTTCCGTCTGGCTGCGCAGTAAATGAACCTGTAGCCGGTGTCTCGGTAGGGGAGGATGAAGTAGGGGGTCTGTGGCTGGATATTTTTATTGAGGAACTCGATGGGGACGGCCATATTGATTGTCGCGGTGTATTCACCGTGAGATGATTTGCTGACAAGTGTGAAGTTGCACGCGGACGCGAGGATGTTGAGGAATGTGATTGATGGATATGTGTGCGTCATGTCGGTTGATTTTAAATGGATAAAGTCACGCATCCGAGGGTAACGGGTTTTTACAAGATGTAGTTCTTGATTGGTCATTGTGTGGTAGTAGGACAAGGCCACTTGGGTGGATGACGTGGAGAAAGAATATCTGGGGCAAGGTGATACAAAAGCTTTGAAAAAGCAAATGACTAGTAACGGAGCCCTGAAAATGGCCATTTCTGCTAGGAGGGGATAATAAATGCGATTGAAAGCTTATCATTTGTCTTACTTCGCTTGATAAGCGAAGAAAAGGGAAATATGAGTGAACTTGAGTTTAATTTGGTAGGTGAAATCAATGTCAAATCAAAGCACACGAGGAGAAAAGCAATTAAAACGAAACATGACCAAAGAATGATGATGGTGACAGGGCGACAGGGTCCGTGTCACAAATTAAAAAATACCGATTGCAATTCAACGGCCGGATTATGTAATCCTGATTGTATTGCGCCGTTTTGTAATTTAAAAAACAAAGTCGCCAGCTGCTAATTATGGATCTTTATTACGTTTTATTGATTGTACAAAATCGACAATCCCAATTTGTTATTATCTTGCTGTTCCTTTGCTTCTTTCAGCTTGTAATCTCCTAAATGGCGACTTAAATGTCTTTGAATTGGAAACCCCTTCCCACACAGATGGCAAATGGATTGTTTCCCTGCAATTTGCCCCTCTTTTAGCTGATGACCTTCATCATGAATTTTCAAACCTTTTCTACAAAACGACTTGTCGCATTTATCACATTTAAACAAAAAAGTTCACGTTCATGCTTATCAATTTGATGTTCATACAGCTCCTTTCTATTTTCTCAAACGGTGAAAACGGCGACAGGACACTTGGACGTGTGTTTCGGCATGCCTCGCTAGGTTTGCGAGGTTGGTTGACTGCCAGGAACAGTTGGCGCACATGTGGACAGGATTTTTGTGGATGAGGGCGGCGTGCTTGTCAAGTTCAGAGGAAGATGTAAACTCTTTTCGGCATTCTGAGCATTGAAGAGAGGACTTTCTGCATAGGCGGGGAATTCTTTTCGGGAAATGACTTGCTAGCTTCATGTGGTTTCAGAAATCGGCGAAGCGGATGAATTGAAGCTTGCATAATGGGCACGCAAGGCCGGTGAGGTTGTGTACGGTTTTCAGGTGAGCTTGGAGGTCGTCGAGGGCGAGTTGGATGCAGGTTTCCAGTCCCAGTGTGAGCTTGAGAATATGTATCACTTTACTAAGATGGAGGAACGTACTTTTACCAACTTCTGTACCATGTCTGGGTGGTTTCACCTTAGGAGCGGGACCGTTGTCGGGGAGCATTGGTGGCTGAACGATTTGAGGAGAATACAATGCAGTTATTGACGGAGCATCGTTTAGATTATCCTCTTCAACTTTATCAAGAGGGTTAGGGGGAAGAGGTTAAATTGAACATGGAGGAGGAGTTTGAGGTCGTGTTGGGGACGAAGATCGAGCCGGTGATGGCGGAGAAGCTGGTCCTGAAGGTGATTGTTGATGGAATAATGGTTGAGAAAAAAAGGAAGGTAAGGAGTTCCGTGTGACTGGGGCGTCCTTTCGAGGCTGTAGTACTCGTGACTCGGGATTATTCGGAATTCGACTTGGCGATCCCTACAGCCAGCTTGTCACCGTCGACATTGGGCTTGACTGGTACTTTACTGTCACGAAGATTATAGCCATCTACGAAAGCAATCAAAGTGACATATTTTTTACAAAGCCCTTGTCAAACAACCACAAGTTCGAATAAGAAAAACGCGTCATAGCTCTTACGGTTTTTAATGAACTCAAATGCGTTCATTCTCTGCGTCTCATCTGCGTTGCATTGGGAAATAATTTTCCTCCAGACTGTTTGGTAAGCTCAAGCTCTATAACTTGACTCCTGAGACTGACAAATTTTCTTAAAATATCGGCCCGCTGTTTGTAAATGGTCACACACTTTTTGACATATGTAACACTCGATGCAATCTCCAAAATGATAATGATGCATGACGATCAGGAATTGATCAATTTTAATTTTTCACTTCGCATTTATTCGTGCAACCCAATATATTATTTTTTTACAAGCCAGTGCATTACAAATTCATTCAGTTATTTCGGATTTGTGTTACAGTTTTCACTCTACAAAGTTTATCCCGATGAAAATGTTCTCCTTCAGTGTCCAATTAAAGTTGTGACACTTGGCCAGAACGCCCTCACATACTGACACCTCTCTCTATCAATCACCAACGTATTGTCTTTGACCGCAATCTCCTTCTCAATGTCAATCCGAATCTGTCTCAGCTTGTGCAACGCGTCCTCCGCATTCCTCAGCTGAGCCTCAAGCGCACTTTGAGACCTCGCAATTTCCCCGACCTCTTCGATAAGGGCGTACTGTGGACAGTCCCTGGAAAGCTCTGCGTTTGGCCGGTAGGTCCGGTTGTAGAGCCGAGTCTGTGCCAACTTGAGCGCACTCTCAATCGGCTCCCCTTTCAGTTTCCCCTTAATCACTTCCACGGCCTTTTCTGCTTTCACCATTTCGTCCAAAATCAGCTTGAGCTGGTGCTCGAGCCGCTTCTTGGTCGCCTCTGTTTCCTGAATCCTCCTGGACAAGGCAGCTTCCACGTTATCCGCCTGAGCACGCAACTTGCACGCTAAGCTTTTCAACAGCTCTGGAACAAGGCCCCGCATCTTACAAGACGCGACTCTCTCCCGCTCAGCTTCCTCGAGAACGCGTTGCGTCATCTGCTCCCACTCTGTGAGCGTTGTCATTCCGTCTTGAAATCGGGCGACGCCTGGATAGTTCAAAAGCGTCCTGTCATCAGGGCGAAACCGGCTGTTGAGGTCGTCAATACGGAACGACTGCATTTTGTCACTCCAGTCCCGCTCCAGACGCTCCTTGGCAGCCCGATTTTTCCCGATTTGATCTCGCACTTGATTGACAATCTCTTCCAGACGCTTTTGAGCGGCTAAAACCACGTCACGCTCTTTTTGAAGTTCTTCTTCAACGTCGTCTCGGGTGAGGTCGATTCCAATTCGGGAAAGCCGACGACGGAGACACTCATTGACAATGTGAAGGATCAGATCTGCAGTTGCTCGAATGGCGTTCTCGACCCGAACTCGGAGTTCTTGGAGGAGTCGCGTTTCCTCCCGCATTTCGAGAATATTCCGCTCAAGCTCCTTTTGCCAGTAGTAAATGTCCTTGGAGCGACGTTTAAGGCGTTCTGTCGAGATTCGCTGAAGTGCCAACGTCTTTTCGGCGACCTCTTTGCTCACACGGTCCCCTTCGTAGCGAGTGCATTCTGCTTGAGCGTAGGTGTCTGCAGCTGCGTTTTCTTTGGCGACGGTGAGACAGCGCATCTCATCCATTGAGTGACGGAGCAGTCCATACTTGGCGACGTTCGGCTTGATATAGTCCAGCTCGGAAGTATCCACATTGCTGCAGTCCAAAGTGCAGTCGACGTTGTTGAAGACATACGGGGGACCGGGTTGGGGTAGACCACATACAACAGAGTCATCAGGGTCCCGGGGACAGTTGTCACAGCAGGGATTCGAGTAGTCACGAAACTGCTGGGGAACAGTGCAGCAAGGGCCGCCGACTCGGTTCGCAGTGTCAGGGGGATCAAAGTCTTGGAGCTGGCAACGGGTGGACTCTGATGGCATCGACATTTTGACAAGATGCTTGACAAGAAAAACGAAAACAAATTTCAAGCAACTAGCCTCTCTTTATGAAACCGACCTGTTTTGTAAATTTTACCGATGGTGAACAGCAATTTATTCGGAGTCTAGATTGACTGAGATTAGTTGCGACAGAGGTGAAAGTGATGAAATCAAGGAGAAAGTAAAGTAAAAACTTATGCCTAACAATGCGCATTGACCAAACAATGTTGTTTAGCTATGATCATGGCGACCGGCGATACTGTATTTCAATGAAAGTGGAGCATCGATCAAGCTTTTGTCTTTGAGAATACTAAATGATCCGCACTTGTAGATCATATTGCGTTCTTTTAAGTCATAGCTAGAAAATGTATTTTGTTTCGTACGATGCTTGTAAAGTATGAAATCTCATTGTGCCCCATTTGTTGTCCTTCGACGAAATGTGAAAGGCATCCGTTTGTTCGTTTATAATATGAGAAGAGCTTGAAAAGAAAGCTTTGTAAAACGAACAAAATCTGTTTCCAGTTTCTAGAGAAGCACCGGATGTGAACAACAGAAGTGTCTGATATTACAGACGAATGATTTGGAGGATATTACCTGAAATCCGACTTTCTCTTCGTATTTCAATAAGCTGCTGTCAGGTTACTGACGTTTTTGTGATCAGGTAGCGTTACGAAAGCGTCATTTCATTTGAATAAGAGTGTTATCTGTCCTTTCTCTGTCCTTCATATCCAAAACAAAGGCTGAAGGCAACGAAATCTTAGAATCTATCCCAAATTTCAAGCGCAAAAACCTTCTAAGAATCGATGAACCAAAACTCTCATCAATTGCATGACGTGATTGTACCAAAATCGCCCTGAAATGTACAATATACATTTCAGTTTTCCAGAATTAACAAGCTTCCTCCCTACATTTCCTCCGAGTCATTCTGATTTTCCCCCAAAAACCAAAATCTGCGACATCGCAAACGGAAAATTGCACCAAACCAAACCCTTGCTATCTCCTCTGGACAACGGTTTTCTCCGTACCAGATTTTCCGATTACTCACCAAATTTTTCCTTTTACTCAGCACTCTTCCTCTCATGGCTCTGAACGCTATTAGGCAAACGATAACATCCATAAATATAGCAATATCATACATAATTTCTTCCAAACACGACATTACGCCAAAACCAGATAAAATATAAATGCACACGCTTTTATGTGAAAATCCCATACATAACATGCAACAACACTGCACTGCATTACATGTCTTTTTTTTATCTCAGATTCTCTTGCAAGACACACAGCTCTAAAATATTACATACATATCACCTTTTTTTCTACACATTTTTTTTTCTTACAAGTGTATATCTCGTCCATGTGAAACAGAATTTCATAGCGAAGAAGAAAAAAAAACATCCTTTAAGACAAGGATAAACACATTTATATTATATTCTTTTCTCGTCTCATTTTCCACTTCTGACAAGCTTCTATATTGCTCTTATATAGAGACATACTTGCTATGTTTGTTGTTATGATTTTTTCCCCTTATTCCCTGTTTTTCATTTCCTATTTCCCTTATTTTGCTTTCATAGAATGATCAAATTAGTGCTGTTGTGATATGATCCACAATCCACAACAAATCCAAAAGAAAAACACACATCAAACAAAACCCAAAACAAGTCTTGTGCTCTTGTCGTGAGTCCACCCAAAACAAAAAAAAAAGCCCCAAAGTATACAAATTTTTTTACTGTGTTTTTTGTGTCTGTTTCTGCTCAAAATTAGTCTCATAAAATAAACCTTGTCCAGACCAGACAGTCACCAAACCACCACCGAAAAGGCAAGTCATAACAAACAAAACATACAAATTTAAACCGAAAAAAGAATTTTTTGCAAGCTTTTGCAATCATGCTAAAATACTGTTTATTTTTACACAGATTGTCTTTACCACCTTATCTTTATCAGTCATAAAAAATATGTGTTTTTAACGAAGCAAGAAAAAAAATAGCTGTAGTCCTTGTTTTTTTTTCTTTAAGAGAGCTCGCTTGACAAGCAAACTCTTTGCATCTGACTTTAAAAAAAACCTATTTGAACTGCGTGAGTAGTAAAATAAGTACTAAATGAAGCGCAAAATTATACCGCAGAATAGTGCCAGGCTAAAAAAAATAGTAAAAAGGTAGTCAAGTAGTGTTTTTGCTAGTTTATATACATATTTTGCATTGACAGAGCAAGAGCAAGATCATGGCTAAGAAATTTGTGATAAATTTATACATGAATTCATGTGTTTAGAAAAATAATAATTATCAGAAAAAACCACACACAGTCAGGACAATGTAGATAAGCAATTGTTTTACGTGCTTGTGTGTGTGTGTGTATTTATGAAGTATGTTATTTGCAAAACCAATTTAGGATTGATTTTTTTCAATGTTTTTTTTTTGTTGACTTAACCTGCGCCAATGTTGGCGAGATTCTTTTTTTTTTTTTAATCAAGGATTTTTTTATGGACTGTTGTGTAACTGATATTGGACTGTGTGGGGAAAAAATAATAAATGGTGAGATATGGCCAAGAGATTGAGTCTGAGTTTATTTTTTTTAAGTTGGAGGTTGTGTGTGTGTGTGTGTGTGAAATTGTATAAAAGATCTTGATGGTTAAAGGTTTTGCCAAAATTAGAAGATAAAAATTGTGAACATTGTTAAGGAGGAAAAGAAGTAAGACAAGAGTTAATGGTCTATTACAAAACGAAAATTATATGGCTAATTAGCATCATAAATGAAGCGAGGATTAGAACATGCATGAGTGGAAAACAGATAAAAAACTTTATAATGTTTAAACTTAAAGTTTTCTCTTTCAAGAGTGCAGAATATATATATTTTTTTATAAATGGGTGTATGGCAGGTAGGAAGACATGGCGCTAGTATCCACTAATAGATAAGAAAAACGTGTGGTAATTAGTAATTAGGAAGCTTTTAAAACATAGTCGTCAGTCGTGTCTTATGAAGACTTTGAGAATTAAATCAACTGCATAACTTGCTGGTGGGGTCAGGGATTAAAGATTAGGATTTTCAAAGAGGATTCTCAGGATTGTGGAAATGTACTGAAGAGTGTCCGCAAAATGATCCTGTCTGGATTAAACTAGAATTTGGTCTGGCGGAAAAAGGTTTTTGGAAACAAAAAAGAAACGTGTGGATGGGAAGAGGATTTCCATTCAAAGTGGACGAGGAATGGGAATGACTGAGAAAAAAAGTGTTACAAATGTTTTGTTTATTTGTTCTTTTACAGAAATAAAATGATGACCCTAATTTGAAACAGCTCTGCTGAAGATGGACTGTTCGAGAGACGAATATCTGGGGGCGTTTTTGTTCCAAACCCGAAAATGTATCTTGAGTATTGATAGGATTTTTATTATGTTTATTTAATACTAATCCTATACACACGTGTGCCTAAAAGTATTTAAAAAAGTGAAGAGTGTTTTTTTACATGTATCCTGTGCCATTTGAAGTTAACAACATTTTTATTGTTTTAATATGGGAAATCGTTTCCACACTTGTGACTGAGTGAAGAAGAAAAAGGCGTGTCATGTGAAAAAAAAATCAGTTCCTTTTGCAAGTCAGTTTTGTGATTGTTTTGTCCCAATTAATTTTGGGGTTTGGGGGCGGACGGTCATGTCATTTGTAGGTTACTCGTACAACCAAGTCAACGGCTGGATAGGAAGACGACATGGATGCCATAATGAACGGCGAGGAGAATCCCTCGTCAAAACAATCCTCCCCAGAAGAAAAGCCCACTGCATCGCCAGGTGGGCCACTGCCGCACTCCAACAGCAATCAGCTATCAGGGGCGGTGAGTATTTCACGGGTGAATGTGATTCCGGCGGGGTCAACTAATGGGAGTGGAAGCCCAGTGATTCACGTCCAGCCCTGTCCATCAAACCGCGAAGGGAGTGATGAGGACCTTGGGAGTGACGAGGAAGTAGTCAAGCCGCAGAGAAAGTGGGAGTACTTCCCCGGGAAAAATAGATTTTATTGTGATGGCCGCGTTATGACTGCTCCCAGTATTCGTTTTTGTGTCCTTAGTTTTGGCCTGATTCTTCTAACCTTTACCCTATTCATAATTTTTGAGTAAGTGATCTCATTAAAGCGTAAAAAGTTATTTTTTTGTTTTATCTTTAATTGATTACGATTTTCTTTTCTGTTTTGCAGTGCCCCGTTTCTCACCGAGAGGCTCTCCGTGGCCATCCCCATCCTGGGCTCTTTACTGTTTATTAGTGTAATTGTAAATATGGTTAAGACGAGTTTTAGTGACCCTGGGATCCTCCCCAGAGCGTCTCAACAAGAGGCAGACCATTTAGAGAAGAGTTACTACAGCACAAACTTCCGACCTCCCCCTCGGACCAAAGATATTATTGTAAACGGACAAGTGATTAAGTCCAAGTATTGCTTCACGTGTAAAATGTTCCGACCCCCGAGAGCGTCCCACTGCGGGGTCTGTGACAACTGTGTCGACAGGTTTGATCATCACTGTCCTTTCCTGGGGAACTGCATCGGGAAGAGGAACTACAGGAGCTTTTACACGTTTATTGTGTCACTTAGTTTTTTAGCCGTTTTCGTTTTGTCTGCGTCAATTGCTCACCTTGCTATGTGTAAGCAGTAATTTCATGGATAATTACGCCTAACCTTGATTACATGAATATAAAAGTGATGACGTACCATAAAATGCTTTGAATTATTTCATTTTCGTTTAGTATCAAAGGAGAGGGGTAACTTTTTGGAAGCTCTTCGGGACTCTCCAAGTAGTGCAGTTGTTATTATAATTAGTTTTTTTGGAATGTGGACTGTGATAGGACTGACTGGATTTCATACATATCTCATCGCGGTAGAGCAAACCACCAATGAAGATGTAAATAGGCAACATTATACTGAATCAGTGCAAAGATTATTTGGTCTGTCTGTATGAGTTTATATGTGAAATAATTTCTACTTTTGATAATAGATCAAAGGTCATTTTGGCAGGGCCAATGCCAAGAATCCATTCTCGCATGGAAACTTTTGCCAAAACTGTTGCTTTGTACTTTGCGGGCCAAGTCAGCCAAGTTTATTAGGTAATGTTTAGTGTTGTAACTGTTCAAGTTTATAGGCAAGGCTAAATGTAGCGTAAATTGTTATATTTTTGATGATGATGATGCGCAAATGATGAGGTGCTAACAATGAGATTTTTTTGTGGGCCGACCAGATCCTAGAGGCGTTGTGACTCCTGATTTTTTGGCGTCGTTGCCGAGAAAATCGGATCCCAATGGGGTACTCTCTCCTGGAAAAGTTCCACAACTTGTTTCAGCAAAACCAAGTTCAAATAATGTGAGTTTCTCTGCCAAAACTAAATTTTAAGGCGAGGTTTCTAAATATTAACTTAGATTGTATTTTGGCTTGTTTTAGTGCACTAGCGATCAACTGGGCCCACAAGGTAGCTTCGTCGGTGGTACAAATAAAATATACCGGGAGCAACCTCAAGCCGCACAGTCAGTGAAGCCAGTCCAACACCAGCCGCTCCAGTTTTCCTCCCAATCCCAGTCCTCGTCCACCACTGAGATTGTGAGTGCACCAAATACTTCTCACTCGTTCCCTGGACTTCCCGCAATCCCTCCTGAGGAGAAAGTCCTTCTCAAAGGTCAAACCCGGAATGGCCTCCGTGGGGTTGTAGACTATCGTCAAACCGTACCGGGTAAGTCAATCCCCCGCGACACCGTGTCCTTTTCGACATTCTCGTCCTCCACACAACAGCCCAGTGGAGGGGGAGGACTCTCAGCGTATATCCCTGCGGGCTCTTTAGCACGACCAAGAACGCAAGTTACCCTGGGTCAGATTGGTCGACAATCGTCTGCCCCAGCAGACACCAAGTTTTCCTTGTCCACAGCCAACTACAACAATAGCAGTAGCAATATTAGTAGCAACAACAGTAAAACCCGTCCTCACTCTATGGCTGGTGACAGAAGATTCAGTGTATCAGAGAAAGACAAATTTTACTCCAAATCAAATAGTGTATCAAACTTTCATAATGTTTCTGCCTCGTCGGTCGTACCCGTGCACCCGTCGCATCACCAATTTCGCCATCCTCCGCACCACCATCACCACCATCATCATCATCATCACCACCACCCTCATCCCCAGTTTCAGCATCCTCACGTTGTAGGGAACAGCAGGCCTGTTGTAGGTGGCAGAATAGCTGTCAAGTCAGACTCGCTCATTTATGACGCTGGTGGAGCAGGGCGACATAACCTTCCAAACAATAATTTTGTTAACAATAACAACTGCATAAATAGCTTGAATAACAGTAACAATATTGGAAGCAATAGTCAGACAAACATAAGCCGGCGACAGCCGGGGAAAAGAGATTTACAAAGATTTGGAGTAGGGATGGCGAAGGAAATGTTGATTCCATCGTCTTCTGTCTACGAAGGACCGGAAGCGGGGTCTCGTGTTCATCATGCCTCTCTAGACAGAAATATTTACAGAAGTAGTTACCGCTCATCGGTTCACGCTAACATAGGCAGGCTTAATGGTGGCAGCGGCCATGCGTCTGATTCAGGCGTTATAATTGCTGCCGCCCAGGAAGCTATGCGTAGAAGGAGTTTAGCTGCTGTAGAAGTAGAAGGATTGATTAAGGTTTGAAAGAATTTATGATGCAAAACAAAAATCATCTATTTATTTGAGACTATTAACGTACTTTACTTGTTGTGAGGAAGGAAACGCTCAAAAAGTTATTTTATGACTATATATTTACTTAAGGCCTAAATGAAATTTTGTGGTAAATGCATTTTTAAATGACTTTGCATGCAAAAAATGCAGGAAAAAGAAATCTTTCTTCAAAAACTACTAACGTTAACGTATTCAATATTCTTGCCTTTCTCTCAGAAGAATTTTCTATTTCTATATCAAGTATAAAAAAACATAGCTTATTTTTTTCTCCAAAAGAACTATCAGCCATCCTCACAGCATGTTAGCTGTCTTTCGAAATCTAAAGCAACATGCATAGGCATCTCAATTACCGTATCTTAGAGTAATAGTCAACTATTAGTCCTCTCACAGGCCGAAATATATTTACCTTGCACAAGCTATTAGAGAATCCAAGGCATAAGGCTCATAATTATATAGGCTTTGAAAATTTTGTGGGTATTACAAGTTAGTATCAATTTGTCAACAAGTATTAATTATGATCATGAGGATAGTTATTCTTTTAAATGATGTGTATTGTGCAAAAATACGCTTGCGATGGAATTTCACATTTGCATCGAGTTTTGAAAATGTATACAGTCATGGTAAGACTCAAATTTACAGATCACCGTTTTCAAAGTTGTTGAGTTTTTTGTCTCCCCTCGATTGCTTCTTAAATTGTGCATGGGACGTATAGTTTTGAATGCATAACCGTATGTAATCGTTCATATTTTATTTCGCAAAAGTTTCTTACGTTCTTGGTGTAAATATAATTTTGACTACAAATCTGAACTTTAGTACAAGTATTAATGAGTTTTTGGGTTTTTCCTTCTTAGATTCCACTACAGAAGAGATTCAAATGTCACAACAGGAAGTGCTAATATCACCAAGTGCTGCGTCCACTGTTTCCCTGTCAACAGTTTCAACGTCCAACATGAGTACGTACAATGACTACGATACCATCAACACTCCTGTTGGAGGAGGTCCTATCTCGTCCTCCGTGCGGATGCATCAACCCCGCAATAAAAACCCGAACATGACGCGTCGCATGTTTCCTGGGGCGTCATCATCGTCCGAACAGCTCGATGGCGTCATCGACCCATCAGACTTTGACGATGACCTGGACATGCCCTCTCTCACAAACATTAACGAAAACGAAGCCCTTCGTCGTACAAACACAAGAGGAGTGCCAACTAACGGAAACGCAGTAAATGGAAACGGTATAACCAAGTCAACCCGATCGTTGCCAATGGGAGCAGGAGCCATCCATGGAGATTCCAGTGACATTAACAAAATCCACGTGTTGGACACCTCGTATCCAAGCTCGTCCAAATCGTCTGTGAATAGTAGCACCAAGGCTGGAAATATTCCACCGTCTTCATCATCCTCGGTTGTTGGAATACGCAATAAATTTAGCAACGGTGGATCAAGAATTGTTAACAATAAAAGAAACTTGGACACCACCATGCAAGACTCCCCTTTGCATCTTGATACAATCATGTAACTTATCCTATGCGATGTGCTTTTTGCCAACTAGACAAGAAAAACCTATTTAAGTTTTAATGTAACAAGAAAGGAGTATGATGTCTCTGTGTTCATTGTCAAAGTTTCCTCTTTCAAAAGGATAATTTTTTTGTCCTTGCAAGCTGAACAAATAGATGTTTTGTTTTTTGCCTTCTTCCTCTTATTCTGTTGTTGGACTAATACCATCAATTAATGTGTGCTGTCTCAGGCCCGGCCATAAATAGAAACTGATTAGATCTAAATATAAACGACTCTTTAAGTTCATGATGCCATTTAATGTATATTATAATTAAGTAACTTGAGATTTACAATTAGGAAACTACCTGTGTTGCCTTCTGGATATGAATATGAAGACGTTTTTGGGTCTACCTGAATTGCGCAAGAAAAATGACATTGCAGATGAATTATAATTTTTAAAAGGTTCGACAATTTCCGTTAATACTTTTGCTTCTCTAGCGTGGTGGATAGGGACATTGTAACAGACTTAACTTTTTCTTTGTCGTTTTTTAATAGACTTAATTTCGGCTATCTGGTTGATTATTCCAATCTACAGGTGAAAATTTGTTAGTGCAATTCTAATTCTTGGTACAAAAATGAAAAAGGCTATGAAATTGAAAATATATTTTACTATTTCTTGCATTCCCTGGTTGCTGAAACAAATTAAGTACAATTTTTACAATTTGGTATCGTAAAAGCAATTTGTTAAATCCCGAGCAAACGAAAATGACGTCTCTTCAACAAACAAGCCCAATATCAAACGCTTCATGACTTCGAATGTTAAGCACAAGAATTGGCTTTATTGCGAAAATTATGCTTCTCTGACCTTATGAATTGCCTAAAATACGTTTACTGCAGTACATTTAAGCATTATTTCGAATTATATGACGTATGCGACACGATTTATTAAAGCACTTTGTGTACCTAAATGAACAAATGTACATCTGAAAACAATAATACTAACGCATAACTAGACTGTTTACAGAGAGAAACTACTTTTCACACTTTGATTTGTCAAAACCGTCGAAACTGTTGTGTAAATTTTAGTCCGAGTCCGATCTCTAAACTTGATTTGTTAATTATAATGTGGAACTGTTACGTTTTGTCTTGATCAAAGTTATGTAGGTGTTAGGTATAGGTACAAAGTTTGCATTTCAAGGTACTGAACAACAAAGAACTAAACAATTCTCTATTTTTTTGGTTAAAATGCATATGGTATCATAGGTTCACATGGTTGAACATAAAAAAAGCAATATTGAAACAAGAAAACTATGGACAGCTACAAAAACTTAATTTAACTAATTAGGGAAGGCTTTCGACTGCTTGCATCAACGAATGCTTAAATTATTGATAGTTGTTATGTTGGTTCTTGGGGTAAGTTGCATCAAGCTTTCCAAACATGTCAGTTTTAAATATGCTAGTAATACTTGTAAACGCGCATACTGATGGGTATATTAAGAGTATCTAATTGTAAAAAATGTAAGTATTTTTTGGGCGAAGAACAAAGTGGCTGCTCGTGATAGTCACGGTTTTGATGACGATAAAAGATGAAGTTTTCGTTTTGAAGGAATTCGTTGAATAAAAAATCATACATCTATGAGCCAATCTTTAGTTCAAAACATTGATTTATTGGGACCAACCGTTTTTCATCTATTTTATAACACGAATGTCCCGCTTTCTGATTCACATCCAACTTGTCAGTAGTTTTGTAAACATTTGGGGGTGTTTATCTTGAGGGTTTTATCCCACGAACACGTGGCTATTTCGTTCCTCACGTGCAAATTCCAGTCCAACCCGTATACGAATTCAGAGTGTAAATTCAGTATTTCCAGGTTGGATTCCGATATTTGATAGTCAAATACCCTGAAAGAATAAAAATAACGAATTTACGAATTGCAAAACATATGTGTTTGGAACTCTAATCTATCTACAACTACTCAATCCTTTACCTTAATGACATGTCATATCCTGTCGACGCGAACACAGTAGGGCTATACGGTGAAAATTTTATTTTCTTGATGGCATGACCATGGTCTTCGATTTGAAACAGAGGGCTCTGATAATTTCGTAAGTCCCACCCTCGAATTATACAATCAGCGCCTGCTGTAACTACCAGAGTTGGATAGTATTTTGCCCAGTCACAAGTTAGAAGCTCGTTATCAGAGGCAGACAAATAAATTTGAGGCTTTTGGTTGTTCGCGGTAAGATCCCATAGTTGAAACACGCCATCGCCGGACACAGATATGAAGCTGTTGTGGGAGTGGGGTGACCACACTGACTGGTATACGATTAAATCTGAAACTGTGAGTTTTAGAAGGGGCCACTGGGATGTAAAGTCATACTGAAAACCATAATAAGTTAACTTGTAAACAAAAGAGAAAAGATACTTTTACTAAAGCACGTGTTCGCAACTTACGGTGCAGACAGTACCATCCCATGAGGATGCCAGTAGGGTGTTACCGAATTTTGCTGGACTCCATTCTACACTAGACATTTCTTTTTTATGCCCTTTCAACTCGTGGACAGGGAACCTATGGCAAAACAAAGTTATGTATGCATGAAAGTTTTTGCTTCCTCCTTGATATTAATCGCATTAGCATTCCAGATCCAATTTGGAGCGAATGAATAGTTTTTGTCGATGTATATTGAAGGCTTTGCCTTACCTTTGGAAACTTGTTACCCAAGTTCCAGATTTGAATCCATCCATCCCCCGAGCTAGATGTAAACACGTTAGGATCTGACTCTGACCAACACACATCCAAAAAACTGTCTTTATAATCCGCACGGAAGATCGGCTTTAACTGGCCCGTCGTTTCGTCTCTTTCAATAACATACAAATACCCTGTCCCTGAAAGTAGTATGCATAGCAGGCGTGTAATTTAAGACATACATAGTTAAAAATCCTACTACTTTATGATCATATTCGTTACCTGAAAGACCATAATCGCTGCCTGTAGCACAAGCTATCCTGTGCCCAGAAAACGGGGAAAACTTTACTCCTTGTCCATGGCCAGGATCTGTGTTGAACTCACAAGAGGGAAATGTACCGGTGGCTACTTGTGGTGCGGGCAGAGGTGCTGCTGCCATTTTTATTAGTGCACAGTATGATTTCAAAACTCCAATAACCCGTCAGTTCATTCCTCGTCAGATTTGAATCCAAACTTCAAGTGCAATAACCCCGAATCTATATTCACAAGATATAAATGCATTCATCATATGAAACATCTAAAATCTATGCGCATATTTTATAATACATGATTGTGGCTGTGGTTTAATTTTCTGGTTGACTGGATTGAAAATAGACTCTTTTCAAAAATCCGTATAATTAGATAAACATCGAACATGGAAAATTATATATAAATGTACGTGTTATAACACATAATATAGCTTTTCGTATACCTACGGGAAAGCGAAGCCTTTTAAAACTTTTGCACGTATAGTAGCAACCCACTTTCACCAACAAGGAAGTCCTACTACTGAACATACTCTAGTTAGGAATTTTGCTAGAAAGAAGAGAAACAACGCAGAAACATGATTGATATTTAAGGATAGATGCATGATCCTATGACATAACTAATAACATACCAATAAAAGCTTTTAAAGCTATAAAGACGTAGCTGAACAGAAAGAGTCCAGCCAAATGCTAAAGAAAAAGATAAAGAAAAAGCTTAGCAAAAAAGCTAAAGAAAAAGCTACAGAAAATGCTAAAGAAAAAGCTAAGGAATAAAGCTTAGGAAAAAAGCTAAGGAAATGAGAGTACATTAAGTAGCCCTAGTTGAGAGCTTTCTAATGATATGTCACGCTCCATTTTCAATGCACAAACCAGAAAGTCGTCCGAAATCTTGAGAGCAATGCAAAAGTTTGACCTTTGATGCCGCTTAACAGTTGTGACAAAAATCTAAAAAAGCCACACCGTTAGTCTCTTCTCAATAAGGGCTTTCAAATGATACCTCGCATGCCATATCAAAATATAAAATAAAAAGTTGACCCTTGACCCCGGCCCTTAAGGTAAACCAATTTGGCTCAAAATCAATAGGGATCTTCCTTAGGGTCCAAAGTATCCCTCTGCCAAGTTTGGTGGAAATCGGCCAAAAGGTACGGCCTCTAGAGCGCGGACGGACAGACAGACAGACGGACAGACAAACTCATCGATATCATACCTTGCTGAACAAAGTTCAGCTACGTAATAATAGACAATGTTTCATAGCCAATTCCTTAAACTGATACGTCTATGAACATATAACGATTCCAAATCCAATGAGAGTATTCATTTTGTACGCCTTGTTGTGGTGGAGTAACATTACATGACTCCAGAGTAATAGAATTACTGGAGAAAACTTTGTATGGTTGCGACCATCAGTCTTTCTCGTGTCGCCTTTCGAATTCATACACTTCTGGACCCCTCCTAATTTACAACAATTTGACTGGATTTGAACATTTAGCCCAGTGAAATACTTTACATTTTTGCGCATAATTTTACCATTGATAAGTTGAAANTCCTAATTTACAACAACTTGACTGGATTTGAACATTTAGCCCAGTGAAATACTTTACATTTTTGCGCATAATTTTACCATTGATAAGTTGAAAAGTTTAAACAAAATCTGAAAACAATGGTGGCATCGTTTGTGGCAGTCTACAAATTCTTGAATTGTACGAAACGTATGCGCTAGTTGATTTTTTTTTTTGGAAAAATCGTTCGCGAGAAACTTCATCAAATTTCTGAAATGAGTTTTCGTTCGAAATTCGGTGACTGTTTGGCGCGGGGCTATTCATGCGTGAGAATGGAACTACTGCTTGGAGAATTCCGCTTCAGTGCTCATATGGCTTTTTGTCCTGTTTGACTTGAAAACAGCGACTTATGCACAATACGCGTCAACATCATCCTCCAATATTTACGGCCTTCATAATCAACAGGGCCACTATAACCAGTATCCGTCTTATTATAGTCATCATTCATCGTATTCATCTAATCCTTACGCCAACACGCATCCCCATTACAGCTACAACACGTATGGCATCGAGTACTTTTAATGACAATTTACGATTTTAAATCAAACAGAGTTATGGTTTGCAGGCCTCCGCCGGAAGCAAGACCTGGAGGTAGTTTATCCCTTCATGATATCCTCCCAGCAGATCATAAGTCGTACGACAAAAACCGTCCGCCGAAGAACAACGATCAACCCACCATTGTCTACTTTCATGTGACAGTTTTGAGTATTGACAGCATCAACGAAGAGTCAATGGTAAGTTTTATTTTCACCAACATGACATATAAAGCGAATTCGTTCTCATAGTCAATATTTTGAATCCCTAGACGTACGTTGCTGACATTTTCCTGGCTCAAAGTTGGAGGGACCACAGGCTCCGTCTAGGAACCGGAAAAATGGATGATCACTACAGAATCTTAGATGTGCAATGGCTCAATGTAAGTTAGCATAACAGCCGAAATATGATTAGAGTAAAATACTAGGTAAGAATAGTGTTGTGTTTAATGTTGGCTGATTTGGTATGGCTGAACAGGACATTTGGAGACCAGATTGCTTTTTCAAAAACGCCAAGTCTGTAACTTTCCATGAAATGTCTGTTCCGAATCATTATTTATGGCTATACAATGATAAGACAACTGCTGTACATATCCAAGTGAGTGCAAATTTATATATACCTCAACAATTATATTATATTATACATACTTTAACCAACTAGAGTTTTCTCTTTGCAGACTGACACTGGTTCTCTCCTGCAACATGAAATTTGAATTCTTCCCTTTTGACACTCAAGTCTGTCTTATGCAAATTGAAAGCTGTAAGTGAACATTACACTGAACAACAATCAAATTGATGAAAAACAAAAACTACTAAAACATTTCCTGGTGTTTATTAGTGTCGCATACAACAGAAGACTTAATATTTCGCTGGAATCATACAGACCCTTTAGTGGTCAACCCGCAAATTGAGCTTCCACAACTGGACATTACTCGAAATGACACGGAGGACTGTACCTTGTCGTATTCAACAGGAAACTTTACATGCCTCTCGATAGTTTTTGAGCTAAAACGTCGCCTTGGATACCACCTTTTCCACACCTACATCCCCTCTGCTTTGATTGTTGTCATGTCGTGGATATCCTTTTGGATCAAGCCTGAGGCCATCCCTGCCAGAGTTACCTTGGGAGTAACATCCCTTCTCACTCTGGCAACACAAAACACCCAGTCTCAACAATCTCTACCACCTGTGTCATACGTCAAAGCTATTGACATTTGGATGTCTTCTTGTACGGTTTTCGTCTTTATGAGCCTCATGGAATTTGCCGTAGTGAATCATTTCCTTGGAAGTGGCCACCCGATTGATAAAGGATATGATGACATTCATGACCTTAATAGTATTATCGATTCGGCATCACGGGTAGAGGTTCAAACTTACGAATTAAGCCAAAAACATATAACTTGAAAAATGTTCCTCACACTTGTTGTTGATGAATTTCAGCCGTTGAAAACAACGCCTTGCAACTACTGTCAAATTCACGGCCGATTGTCAGCCACCACGGCCAACTTTACTAACTTTTGCAGCAACAGAGAAATTGCCCTAGCAATCGACAGGATATCAAGATTCTTTTTTCCCTTTTCATTTATCATCCTGAACATTGTTTACTGGTGCACCTTCCTAGCCTAAGCCTTCTGGATTGATTACCCTACTAGATAAATTGACAATGTGTATATATGCATATATCTTTAGTTTGCTACATTACGAAAGCGTATTAGTAACTATAAATGAATAATAATCGGAAATGTGTACATAACTCGACAACCATGAAGAAATTATAATAAAGATTCTTTTAATATCGAAAAAATATTATGCTACGTCAATGTTAAATGTACATGTTGCTAGTGACCATTGGACTAACGTTTGTTTTGATGGAGCTACCAATGCTGAGTTCCAGCTGAGAAAATATCTCAGCAAGCTCAGAACTTTTGCTGGTGGGCTTGCCCCCCTTATCGCGAATGATTTTGGCGAATGGTTCCAGCGAAATAGAATCGATAAGTTCGTTTTCTCCATAAGCAGCCAACAGCAATGCAGGTTTATCAGTCATTTCCCCAAACGATAATACTGCTGCACTCACTCCTCCAATAACATTTGGCGGGGTCAAGGGTTTAGACGAGGATGGAATATCAGCTCGCGAATATTTTGAACTGGCTACATAAAATACTTTGCCCTCGGACGTGGCATCGTCAGTTTGATAGTACGCGAGAGTATCCGAATGGAATACTAAAATACGGCTGGCCACTTGAATATAAGATGACACCTGAATCATAAACAAAACTGTTTATGAGCAACTATCCATCAATAAGTCAAACCTTTTTGCAATTTTAGGAACACCCACCGTTTCAACAACTTCGTTAGCCAAATATCGAGGCACCCCGTGCGTGTTGAAAAGAGCAAACACCACTGGGGACGATTTCCGTCCGAGGAATACCCTAGC
>VICI01001297.1:0-23809 GCA_019593645.1 Akabosia matsudoensis
TTGCCCATTTCACGAAGCTTCCTGTCTGCCTCGACGCATTTAAAAGTGCTTGAAACGAAGTTTAGTGTTTTGTCGCAAAATATGTGATCACATCCATGATCACCATTTTAGTGATACATCGTAGACACCATTCTAACTTCTTAACCACCCGGACTATAAGTCACCAATCCTACGCACTCCCAACCAAGTGTTGCAGTTGAAGGAGGTAAACTACTCCCGAAGATTTATAAAATCTCTTCCGTCTTTGCCGGAGAAGTTGTCCGTTGTACTTCATTTTATATCACAAACCTGAGACTATATAATCACGTACGTTTTGCTTTATGCAGACAGACATGGCTCTGCATGTCGGTTGTTTCTGACTGAAATTAAAATGATAATAGGCTTAGCGTTGGTACTTGACCGATAAATGAAAGTGTAATTTCAGACTATTTACCATCTTAGTTCAAATGGCCACATCCACTTTTGTCTGCCACCAAAACCACATCCGCTTAAGAGATACTACCAATTTCACATCTTGTCGCAATTGTCATTTATTCTCACTTGTTATTCTGTTGGCAAATTGTGAGTAGGAGGTGACTGATTTACCGGCCTTTTAGTGTAGTGTTTTGCGACAGTGTTTTCCCGTAGCTGATCATTCGTACTAATGATGTTAGCCACTGACATCATTTAGAGACGCAGTGGATATCTGAAATAAACGTGATGATGATGATAAGAAAACGTTTTTGAGTTAGATGGTCCTGCTTTGGTTTACATTACGCTTGGAATCGTTTTGATTGGCAATTGCTGTCAGTGTCACCATATTAAAGTCTTTTAAGAAACAATTTCTGCGATCTTCAACAAAAGTAACTTGGAGAAACTCATTATCGGAAACGCGTTTGAAACTGCTTGGATGGTATATTCGAAAAAAATTCAATCCATAGAATTGCGTTTACTAAAAGATAAAGGACAGAGACCGTATACTCCAGAAACGTTTTGGCTCTGCTATATTGTATGCGTAAACGATAATCAATTTAAAATCTCAACGAAATGTATTTAATCTGACACGGAAAGGCTGAATGCAAGTATCTGCTAGTAAACGTCCTCTTAAAATTTTCCCGTCATTCACTTGTTTTGAAGAGAATGCGCATGTTATTCTTCCCCACGACTTGATGCGTGTGCCGCCACATTCCCGGCTTTTTTCACACTTGAAAGACTGGAAACATTAAAGATGGAAAGGGTGGATCCACTTTAAAACTTTTCTTTCAGCAAAGTCATAAAAAACTGAAATTAGAATGCATACGCGCATTTTACATTCATGTTACCGACCACTTCAACTTGCCTCCTTAAGCATCATAACCGCATCCATATGAGGCATTTCAATTGACCAAGTCCAAAGCAATGTAATTGGTCGAGTGAAATGCCGAATTCTTTCTTTAGCGTCTAACACGCTGCTGTTTTTAGTGTTTGTTCTCTTTCTCTTGAGCCATTTTTTCTCCAACGCGTAATCTAATAATGCCCTGAGAGTGTTCGTTCAATTCGGTGATTTAATTATTTTATAACCACACTTTAAAAAGCAATAATCATACATTCGTCAAGAACCATACTTGTAACTGCAACGGAATGTTTTACAGTTAAAATTAGCAGATGTCTTCGGCTTTTTTGCAGCAACAAAAAATCTCTCTGATACAAATACCCTTGGTTTTACTGTTAATCATGATGTTTTCATTTTAATGGTGATATAAACTTGGTTTTATAATAAAATCATAGTTTCACAAAAACAAATGGCTGGTACAAATGATATAAGGGATCAGTGTTGCTTAACGCACCGGCAACAAACGCAGTAAATATAAAATTTACTAGGTGTCCAATTTTAATTACGCTATTCCCCCACAATAAAAATCGCTAGTTTTTAAGTTTAGGTTGATCTTTTTGGAATGCTCATCTTGTCGTGATCTATGTATATATTTTTTTGCCAAAGAGCTTCGTAGGGAGTGCATTTAGAACATGTCTTTTCTTGGGTATAATTCCAAGAAAATTTGTACTTAAAATAGAAGCACATAGCCCAGAAATGTTAATTTTCCAGCAGTCATAAAATGTATGAACTGAACTAACATTAGAGCATTATAATTCACCTTCCTGTACAGTCACAGTGTCGAGTTTCCATTTCAATGTAAATTGCTATTACAATCACCTTCAGAAAAATTTGCGGTTGCTACATCCGATTTGTCACTGGCAAACACAAAAGTATCAAAAGAGATTGAGCTTGTATAGTATTTTGAATTTGTAGAATGCCAGAATTGATGCTATTTAAAATTCTCTACACCAGCGTTATGATAAGGAGTGGCATAAAATGCGAAGTCGTAAAATACGAATTTGACACGGAGTACTCTAGCATTTGTGTTTTATACCAACTCCACTAAGCTAGTCGAAGAAAATGGAAAATAGGTATGTTTTTATTTGAAAGTATGAAAAAAAATCAAATGGCAGCCGCAACAGCGTTGGTGTCACAGTTACAGGAATTTGCGATTTATGTACCATGTAATCCTACAACAACAAATGAACACCGTGAATACGAACAGAGAAGCTACTTTTAAGTGGTTGAAATACAAACCTCGACTAACCGCCTGACTGACGATTGATGATGATAGTGTCATTATCATTACAGCCTTCATCGTCCATATATTAAGCTTCAGCTGCTATAAAACGTTTTCTTGAAATGATAAAACGGCTAATAATGGAGAGCAAGCGTCAAGATAATTTATCAATTAGAACTTCTAAATCCCTCGCCAAATTTTAAAACTTGAAAATGGCTTCTGACGAAAAGCAACTCCTTTGAAGAAGTTACAAGGAAGCTATCAAAGATTAAGAACAAAGTAGAACGAACTGTTTTCAGTTCGAAAGAAAAATAAACTCTGACATGACAAGTGAATATGTTTCTTTCAATTTTCACACAATGCGTTATTCCCTAATGGCTCTCTTTGTTCTTCTTTTGACTTATACCTCATTTTACTCGTTTCTCCAGAAACAAACAACGCCACAGATCCGACTTCAGAAGGATTTGAATTCAGGCTTGAATGCAAAACTGTATCGCTGATATGCGATGCTTGTTAGGGACATGTTGGTATACAGTATACACATTCATGAAAGTCAACGAAAAGAAACAATGTCATCACATATATTTTTTTCTGTTTACTCATGACATTCCTCAACTTGATTTGGTTGTTAAAATAGTCATCCAGTCACTACGAACGTAGTCCTCATCTTCCTTGTCTCGAACGAATGCTCATAGAGCATTCATTCGTTCGGTCCCGGTGTGCAGTCTTTGAAAAATGCACACAAATGGGGATGATCAAAAGCATTTCCTTCCCTTACAACACAAGGTTTGAGCTGTTTTTTATCTGTGGTCCTTGGAATCCAACCTTCAGGCTATACTGTAAATGGAGAGAAAAAACTAGAGAACGCCTAGAGGGCCTTTCTTCCATTTTAATATGTACATATAATTTTCATTGTTCGAGTTGTTAGTTTTTCTCTTTCCTTTCCTCTAACATTGTGTCTGTTTTTTCTTCACGGAGACATCGTTTTAAAAGCGTTAAATGTTAAAATTACCCACGAAGACGAGTTGTTTTTTCTTTTACTCAATTCACTTGTTCGTCATCTCCAGGATCGGTTTTATGTCTACTCAGCGTATCATCGGCACCACCGCAAAACCAACAAAGGAATACACCTACAAAGAAACACTGATTTTTTATATTATTGCAGTGGTGGTTGAAATTGTACAAAAGCAAAAATTACAGTGCTGAGATGCTAGTATATTATGTATGCCTTTGTTGTTAGCCCTAAAGAAAAGGTAATTTTGTTCGTGGCGAAGTTGCTATAATATTCGTAATTTGTGTCATCTCATTGTAAATATACAGGTCGTTAATAAAAAAGACTACTGACTGACAAGCATGTACGTACTTGCTACGTCTCATCGGTATCTATTTACAAGCACTCTTCTCAGAATACTGACGCATAATGAGCAAACGCATCAACGGCGTTTCCATTGCCTACCGAGTTTAATAGCGGGAGAATGCGAAAACGTTAACGTAATACTGCTGCTGCGATTGTTAAAATGGGAGAAAAAAAGTTGCTGTGGGTCTTCAAGTAAGGTTTTAGCAACAGTATCACACACCCCCAGTGAAATCCCGGTCTCACTTCACACCACTTTTACATTTGCGCTTGAGTCATGAATGAAGAGCAAATGAGACACTCAAATTTGTAAAAAATCGCATAATATTTACAAAAACCATGAGTGACGCACCAAAGCTGGAATCTTTTCGTATTCAATAACCTTGAGTGTAGTGCTACCAGTTTTCAGCTCAGATTTTCCCATACTTCATCACCGGAATTTCTTTAAGATGCAGGCTGAAATGTCTGGAAAAAAGATACACTATCTCATGCGTATCTATCAAGCTACGCCTTGTACACCTAGTCATTTTCCTTCTACAGCTAATTTATGCTAAAAAAGGAAACAAAGTCGTTTTTCCCTTTAGAGCACTCTGCTAATGAAATGTTTATAGAGATAATCCTTTTAACTGTCTACCTTTACCATTGAAGCTATGAAGTTTGAATCAGACTGCATTCAGAAATGCATCATTTATTTCTTCAGTATGAGTCGCTTGAATGCACATCCACTGAGCCTTCGTCTGATTTCCACATTCCTAACAAACACAGATGAAAATATTTATAGTTGCCTTCGGCTCATTCATCTCCCTTCCTTCCTAATTTTACACTCTCAGTCTTTTCTGCGTTTATCACCATTTTTAGATTACCTATGTACTTAGTTGTCTTAGTTTGAAAAGTTATTGCAGACAAGGGGAAGAATTTTAAATGTGGGTGCCAGCGAGTACACCAATATTACTTATAACAGGAAAACGCATATTAAGCAAAAACCTCCTTGTAGGTTTCAATGAAATACGAGAAAGTTTCATATTTTTCGGTCTAGAGGAACTCAGTAATGCCAACTTGCCATTAAAATACCAAAAGTATTGTCTAGTTTTATTGTTAGTTCTACATTCCAAGTATACTTGTTATCCATCCTATTGCAGCAAGCATTGTCAGTGGTGGTGACTCTCAAAGCAGCAGCTTCATCATTTAATTTCGAAGCAAGGACTTGTTTTTAAAAACTTCGTTTGCTGGTGGCTTATGATGAGGATGATGGCCTGCTGTGCCAAACTATGAATGCGTGCATGATGGCAGTGCTCGGTAGTGGTCATCATTGTGTTGAAGGGAGAATATGATAATAGCCAGTGGCGATTTTAAAAACGAAGGTTCGTTGCATATGCAATAACAGTGTCTAGGCTGATAAGTATCTTAATAATAAGCCGTTTTAATCAACATCAAGTGAAAAAGCACACTCATGACAGCGAATAAAAAAACACGGTACTGAAGGCCCACAGTACTAATTTCATTTGATCAAGAGGATTGTAAACAACCGGTAAAAATAACGCAGATACTAACTTTGCAATAGTCGCATCAACATCCATCTTTAAACCCTCACGCAACAGGTACAAAATAAACTAACTGATCAATTTGGTAAACCTGTACCTTACTGGCGGGCTCCGTAGGTCATTACTATTGGTATTTACTTGTACCTAAATTTGCAATGAAAGAAATAATCTGTTTTTTGGCATAGATTTAGTCCTTTGTGATGTTCCTCAAAAGACAAACGATTACGCTTTATAAGTTGGGATTACATGATGTCATCTTTTTCATGTGTATTTTACTTGTACTCAAACGTGAGACGTAAGAGACTGACAATGTTCGAAAGGACATAAATAAGATCTCATAACTCCATCGATGACAAAATGTTGCAATAGCGTCAAAAATGTACAAGGCGTAGTCCTAATTGCAATGAAGCACAATCTGAATTCAATTCGTATTTTGAATATATTTTAATTCATTGTTTCAATTTCATGTTTTGAATTTTGACTAACATTTACAACGTTGGACTCATTCATTATTAGCTATAATAATGCAATGGGAGCAATGATTATCAGGCGATAATATCCATAAGGTACGGAGTATACACCATACATGGCATTTTCTCATGGTATTTGGGTGGCGTATTGCATTTCAGAAGAGGAGAGAACCATCAAGTGAACCAAACTTAATTCAAAAACACATAGACTATGATACTCCCTTCTCCTCCTTCAAATAGATACCTTCACATATTATTACAATTATGACATCCTTGTACCTTACAACACCCGACATTATTATACAATTACGTCTCTACTTTGATGTATGAATAGCTTCTATCTATCCAGTAACAATATGGGAACAATTTTCACTACAGTAAAAATACACTAGACGAAATCATGTCTAGAATCTCGTTCGATGATGACAGGTTTCTGGTGGCATGGTTGATTTGCGCCGAACGAAATAGTGCCTAATTTAGAAGATAAAAGGTTAAGCTCTCGTTCTTCTCGTAAAAAGTTTTCAAGATGAGTTAGATATATCTCTTTGACTTGCAGAATAATAAAGTCAAAGGTTTACTTCACCAAACCGATCTGATGTACTCATTCTGAGGGGGTTTATCAAATCATCAGCATGCTCACAATCATAATGGGATTGATCAATACTTAGCTGAAAAACCAAATGCAATCAGGTAGACAACCAGGGTTCATGGTGCAATGAAAAGAAAAGAACATCGTGTTGCAGAAAAACTTAGTCATGAAAATTTGCATATACTATATAGTAAACTGTGTAATATTAGGGAACAGAATAAAATTGCTTTTGCATGATGGCTAAGCATATCATACCTAAAAGTATGCGGTTGTGACGATGGCCAACAAGGAACCTTGTCTTGTGAACTGAATATCTAGCGACGTCGTCCTCTCACAAATTCACAGTTGATCTACAGAAACCAACCAACCTGTGCAGCGTACAAAACAACTTTTAGTGGGGAATTAAACTTTGTATGGAATTCCGAAACAAGTCATTAAATGGGCACGTATTGCCGCCGATTCACCAAGTGCACTTTAATTGCGGTTGGGGTGGCGGTGACATTGGTAAAAATTAAAATTGCTTTAAAAAATGAACAGTGTCTGCTTGTCCATGAAGATACTCTTAAAATTCAAACCATAAATGATAATGATCTTCATTAGTGCTTTAAAATTTTGAATAAACTCAGTAAGACGTGTCCATTCAAGCTGCCTGCATTCAAGCTTACCACAAATTTCGCTCTTAACTATGAAGCCTTCTAAAACTTGTACTGCAAGACCCCCACGAATGCATTTTAATGGATATTTTTTTAATAATGTGATCACATACAACATAACAACCTTCTACACAACATCGAAAATTGTATTAACCACCACGCAAGCAAAATACGTGAAGTAAGAAAGGAATCAGAGGGAGTGACAAGCTTCATGTGCACTACTTCTCGTGTCATTTGTAATGGAATATTTTGGGCAATTTGCGAAATTTACAATAAAAAAATTATAAAATATCAATTTGCCAGATATTTAACACTTTATCGGAAACCATTTGTAAAAAGGTCATCAGAAACCTACACACAACTTTACTTTGTTCAATATTGTCGTAAAAGATTTTGGACCAGATGTGGGGCACCACCACTACATGTAACATGAAAATAAGCAGGCATCAGGAAGAGTTGGCCATTTATTTACGAGTTTTGGGGATCGAGCAGATTATGTTATTACGTAATTGGGAACAAAGTAAAGGAAATCGAGGGTCATAAAAATCCCTAAAGCTCTATTATTACTATTCTTTGTGATCAGAGCATAATGAAAAGTATGAAGCAATTGGGAAGAAAGCACACAAGAAATTTATTACAGGACACACCAAACGAGTGTAACCAGTAAAAATGAGATAAACCCACCAACTCTTTTCTTACAGTCTGCAGCCACAATTTTTATACTTCAAGCGTTCTTCTTTTTCCTCCCAGGATGCCATATTGACTTGACTACGTGTAAAGTAAAAAGTATGCATTTAATGATATGTGAGTTTACCAAGTACCTTGTTTAAGGACAAAATTCCAATGACCTTTTTTCTCTTTTTTTTATGCCTGTCTGTTTGACTTTCGAAGTGATTTTTCTTGTTGACTGCTAAGAAGGAAGTTTATTGTTTGCAAAGATGATTTTTCAAATGTAATAGGGCTGTTGCTGGTAATAAAGTTAAAAGGAAATGGGAAATTTGTCATCTTCAATTATATGAATGAACAAAAAAAAACCTTTCAATTGACCAAGTAAGGGACCGTCGCCTCCGATCTCCCAAAGGCAAAGTCGTAGAAACGAAAATTATAATGCTGCATATCGTTCCACTAAAATAACATATCGTGTTTGATAAAAGTTGACACGATACATGCTGTTTTCTTTTAGAAGATCGTCTTCGAATTAGTAATAAATGAAGTGATATGACAACTAAGGCAGTCATAACATCAATAACAAGTTTACATTTTTTTTCGCTGATCACGTAATCACCAATGATTAACATGGTCGTGAGGAACGTTTCGACATAAATATGTCTACATGTTCTCCGACAAGTATATTTGGCAAGAAAAAAACCTGTGACAACAAGGAATAGCGCATAACGCAGAAATAAATATTTAGGTGTACCTCTCTAACTTGAAATGTGGTAACGTTTGGCAGTTCCTAAGACATGCGAAGCTGAAAAACTCCGACATTTTAATAAACAAGTTTTGTTTGATTGCTTAAACCTTGGTCTATCTGTCTTGATTTGATTGTTATCATAAATTTGCCATTGAATGTAATAAAATATTCGGCGGTAGTTTATACTGGCATTTGCTGGGCGTTTTTTGTATACAAATCCTTTTTCTCTCATGACAGACATTATCTTTCCTTCTCAATCCAGATGAATGATTTGTGAAAGTAAAAAGTTTTAACTTTTTAAATGTATTTTTCTTGTAGCGGAGGGAACCCTCGATGACATTTCTAAAACTTGTCTTCCTCACCATCACCGTCTTTATGGCGACTGTGACCCGGACGAGCTTCTTAAACAAACAACAACCAATCTCTTGTCATCTAAGAGCCGACCTCGGTTCCTTATTCAGTTGTATGACAATGCTGGAAATCATCATCCAGTCTTTCCACCCCGCTCACCTATTCTATCATCAAGACGCTCCTTGGAACGTCAAATCTCTGCGGATAGTCGGAGGGTAAGTAGATTCTTGAGTAGACTCTATTTTTGGCTCTTTTTCCATGATGATGTGACTTTCCCCTAAATACATCGGGATTCTCTCCTTCTCGATTGCACGGCTAACTCCTCTCGAGAAAAAAAAATCCAAGAGTCACTTACGATGAATGAGGAAGCGTGAAGATGAGGGGGAACATTCCTGGAGATAATCACTTTTTTGTTCATGAACCTGAACCTTGTGTTACCTATTTCTAAACAAACCAAATATGGTTTACTTTCAGAAGAAATACATACTTCAAGATAAAGCTGTTAGTGTAAAACCAATTTTTATGATGAGGTAGACTCGACTGGGAAACGGATATTGATTAGCTTGTTCTGTTACCCTCTGGTTAGATCATTTTCTTGTGTGATCGCATTTACAGTTTTGTGCGGTTTTTTTCCTCCTCGCCTTTTGCTGTTAATGTTTCCTCAGGGAGTAGACATGTTTCTGGAGTAGTTTGTAAAGTAAAAAGTTTATAACCTTTTTTTTCTGCCTATGGAGAGATAATAGAGAGCGAAAGACTGATGATGATAGGATATGGTAAGGGTGTCGAATATCACAAATGATAAAATGAACTGAACCACAAGTTTAGCAATTGGAGATGCACTGACACGTAGACAGAAATATGGCTTAGTTTGTTTATTAAAAGCGACATATATACTGTCTCTTAAAAGGGAGTAAAGATGTTAAGTTTAAAAACCATGAAAAGGCAGGAGCTGATTAGAGGGATATTACGAGATCTTGCATCAGAAAAAGAAGTTTGCATGGGAATAAAACTTGACAGAGAATATTATGGTGGTAGGCACAATTAGGAAGACGCATGGTTCACCGTTACGTACGTTTGAAATTCATTTTGAATTGCAAGAGGATTCTCATTTTTTGTTCAGGGTATTTAGTACCACTGGAGGTAGTACATATAGGAAAAGTGATGAAATTTGAGTAAAAAAATGCGAGCGACCGTAAAAAGTATAAATATAAAATCTCTAATGAATCTTTCAGCCGGCAAGTTTTGCTGCCCTTCGGGACTGGAAACTGGATGACTATCTGGACGATAAGATTGCCACGTTAGACAGGAAAAAGCAATCTGCAGATCAGTTGAATCGTGCGTTGGCATCTCCATTTCCGAGTCAAGTGGTGCAAGTTGATGTAACTGGTGCTGGGTTTGATCGAATGAAAGCTAATAGGCGTTCCTTGGTCGTGCACACGAAAAAGATCCGGAGGAACAAGAGGAGGAACACAATTTGTGGCTCGATGCCAAACAAAGAGTAAGAAAACAAGTTGATACGATGATATTTGATAGCCTAGAGCACTTTAAAATTCGGAAAGAGAAGATACATGTAGTGTGATTGAACAGGTGTAGTACCACCGTTGTCGTTCTACAAGATAATCAGACTAATTGCCACACTCGTATTTTCGTGTTTTTTTGCATATGTAGGTGTGGAATACAAACGAGCTTCACGTCTGTGGCGTCACCGGGAGCTACTGATGATGATGGCAGTCGGGGAAGCAGTAGATGCACCGGGGAGCAACGTAGTGACGAGAATTCGACTTCTATCAGGGGGCTTCACAAGCATAATACTAAAACTTACGGCATTGACTCTGGGCACTGGAGCAGTAGTTGTACTAGTTCGGCAAGGGATGATGTCATAGGTGGTGTTGGGGGGGTTGGTACGACGACAAAGCACATGCTCAGCCCCCTCGCCGTGGGATCCTAATTCATTGACTGCATCTTCGGACTTTTTGTTTGACGATGAGGATCGATGCTTGACACCACAACTGGAAAACTTCACTGATGGATTGGTGTCTGATTCAGATTCAGTGGACACTGATGGATACTTTACGTCCTTCAGAAGTGACTGTGGCTTTCCACGGATGAAAAAATCTGCATCTAATAAAGATTTGGAAGAACTTATAGCGAAAGACCAGGATATCGGCAGTTTAGCGTCATCTGGTGGTGAAGTTACTACTGATTCTACTGTAGAATGTGGAACTGAGAAAGGTTCGCATGGACAAAGAAAAACTGAGAAGAGCGTGGTCGATGGCTTACGGTTCAATGCATCTGAAACTAGCAACGGATGTCTTGTAGTGTCACCACTTAGTTTGGCTGGCAATCAGAAAGCATTAACGACGGCAGAAAACGAGTATGAGCTGTTCGGAAAAGGCAGCACAAGCACAACGGCTAGTTCGTGTGGCACTGTTGTTTTGCGGAATAAACCGGAGCCCCCACAGAGGACATCCTCATCTGTCATTACAGCACCTGAGCACGATCTCAGTAAGGAACAACAAAGTTGCGGAATCAGCTGCAATAATGTAAGTCACATTCTTTGGCGTTTCATACGATATGTTGTATGTAGTATCAAGAAACTGAAGCATGCGTTATGTTAACTTATTTGAATTGAACAGGAGGATGCTGGATTAGAGGAACGTGTGAAGAGAAAGTCACTTATTGAGAGAGTACCATCCTTAGTTGTGGTGACTCCTTCGCCGAGCTGCTCTTCTGAGAGCCCACCCCCTCTTAAGGATCCAGGAATGGCGCTAGCATTAACCGACGATGGAAGTTTTGCGGACGACTCGGAGCATGATAGCGGTCGATTGACACCGAAAGCAGATGACTTATTTACGACAAATGAAAGCGAGTGTGGAACTCTAAGCGATACCGACTCTGACCGAAGAACAGAAGTTAGACTAAGTGACATCGCTATCAAGAAACGAAGCTCGAGTAGCACCAGTAGTACAGGCACTGCTAGCACGAACAACAGTACGTTAACACTTACGGGTTGTGCTATAAGTGCCTGTGCAAATGGTGGGGGAGGAGGCCTAACCTCAACCTGACGTGATTCCAGCGGAAGCTGTTGTTCAACAGATGCAGATTATTCGCACAGCCAAGGCAACACCCAGACTGGATACAAACAAGGAATACTACGCGCTCGACACGGTTCTCTTGGGCTCTTTTGAAGAAGAGCTTATGCATAACAAGAAGAGCCAAAGTGAGCAGCAACAATCAAACATGACGAATAATGAAAGCAGTAAGAATGAAATGTCAATGAAATCCAAAGACGTCAGTTCTCCGACACCACAGGCTACATTGCAAAATGGAACTGCCAGTACCAATTCGAATACAAATGGGGTCGCCATTTCTGGTAAAATTAAAGGGGCTCGAGTAGTGCTTGATGCAAACGGAGAAATTATTTTCTCGTCGGAAACCCTTCGGAGAAAGAGGAAGCAGAAGGTGAGCTTTGACCCTGGAGCGGCAGTCAAATCTCCTGATTATGACAGTAACAGCACTTACGCGCGCGTTCGAGAATCAGTTTATGACAGAATTCGAAAAGATCCTGGAGAACAAGAGAAGTTGTACGAGTGTATTGAGGAAATTAGAAAGCATAACTTAAAACCTCGTGATCCATTCTTGGAAGCTCAACAGTTGAAACAAGAGAAGAACGAAAGCAGCCATTTATTTAATGGGCGCAGCGGTTCCTCCGCATCTTTGTCGGGCTCATCCATCGATTCATCGTCGTCTCCATCAAAGTCCTGTTCAAGCACGCCAGAGCACCACAACTCCAGCGGTGGCTTATTGGAGACCGATCTGGATTCTGCAATTCCACCTGTAATGCCAGATTTGAAAAACCTTCCGAAAATAAAAGACCAGTCTAAAGCGCAACGAAAGCTATCGCATAGCCAACACTGATGATGTTCCCAGGTCAGCTGCTCCCACATCCCCCGTATCTCCACAATCTCGAATATCAAATGGTACCTCAAACGGAATAAAAGGAAGCAATCCTAATAGATCTCCACTTTCTCCCCTTCATCTGAACCGAAATGGACTATCGTCCTTAACCAAGCGCATGTCCCTCACAGGTTCACCTCGTCCACTAGCCGATAATCATCGCGTTTCGTCCCCCACTCCTCTGCATCTCAACAAGAAACGGGACATACCCGAAGAAGATCCCAACTTTATCCAACAAATCTTCAACATGAACACGGCCGCAAATAACCAATTGAACAACCATCATATCAACGGTGGCGTTCAAAATTCAATCAATGGAGGAAACACGAATAACCGAAGTAGCAGCTTGCTCAAGACGCCTACAGATAATTGTTCGTCACCCTCCTCTCGAGCCCCCTTATCAAAATTCACCCTCTCTGCTGAAGACAAGCCCTCGTTTCTTCGAAGAGGTAAATTGTCATTCACAGATATCTGGTAGAATTGATTCAAGATTCTCTCTAACTTTTTATTTCTCGTTCATAAATAATCCACCAGCCTTACATTTTTAACCATCAATCCTTTTTTCAAAATAACACCGTTTTGTCTTTCCGCAAAAAATAATTTTCATACTTTACTCTACCTTCATTTGTCTTTCCTGACTCACAATTGACAAACAAAATGAGACCGTAAAAGTCCACTCGTTGCAATTGTTTTGCCAAGTTTGGTCTTTTCGATTCCAAAATTGGAACGTCATTCATCAGATGCGTCAAGGTGTTGACTCCGTTTGGTTCATCATGCTTTAACTATTCATCGCGCTTTGTTGTTGGGCTTATTGGTGTGAGACAGCTTGCATGCATCCCTTCAGTAATGCCAGTAGACCTGTACAGTTTAATCATTATTATCTTCATTTCACCTCTTTACTCTTTACACTTTATTGTCACTCTTAGTCTTTTCATAAAAATGATGAGCTCATCCTTGCATGCCATTTATTTAAAAAAAAGAAGGCTGGATTCGTTTTACAGTAATTTACATGTAGTGTCATTCAATAGGTTTGTGCTTGCAAACACTGTCCATCAGTAAGTTGTTTCTCATTTTTTACTATATTTTTCAAAAGGTAGCAATGCTCTTTGCTCAAAATGAAAAAAATAATTGTCAATAGACTAGATATTAATGTTAATACAGATTAAATGTGCCAATAGTCATTAGAGATATGTATTGAAATATTACACATCGACTATCAAAAGACGCAGACAGCCAGCAGACAATCAATGACACAGATGAAAGTAAAAAGCGAAAATGACATGATTTGATCAGCGTGATTGTAACATGAATTAGCAGAAACGAGGCGAGACTGTTAGAAATTCTTTTAACTTACAATCTATTATTATCTCTTTTAACATGACAATCAAAGTATTCTGGTTGGTTACTTTTTGTCTCAGGCTTTAACTTTGAGTGTGACGAATCAAGTTTTATACTTAATTTTTGTAGAAGGTTGATTAACAGAATTGACGCAATTATATCCCTACTATACATACATACCAGTGGTTTTAGGAAACAGGTAGTATTAGAAGGAGGATGAAAGCTCAAACTACTGTGATTTAACAGAGATTTAATTACATGCAACTCACAGAGTGCAATAGCGAATGACAAAACTTTCAAGTTGACGCTCTCTTCACACGCATCTTTAACGGCACGTCCTATTGTACATATATTTGGGCAGGATAATTTTGTGATTGACAAAACCAGAGTAAATTTAGCAATACCTGTAGTTAGCATTGAATCGATGCGATGCAGCTTCGGGGTCTGGTAAAAACAATGACTGATGACAAGTTGCAATATAATTTATAATATCGGTAGTTAACGGGTAATTATGTTGACTTTTGTACAGTACAGCATTGTGAAAAGCGCTGTTTATAAATTAAAGGAAAGGGTTTGTGTTAAATATGTAAGTTACACGCACGCTGGTTTTGATTGGATTTTTCCCGTACGGTAGTTGAAGTGTTGTGTTGGAAGCTTCTTCTTCTTCCCTTGTCTCTGTCTGTAATAAATGTAAAGCCATTAATTTTATGTGTGTAATTTATTTATTTTTTGTATATTTTGAAGGTTTTTGTTTGCATAATTCATGCTTTGGTTTCATGTGCACTCACACCTCCACACTTGCAAAACACCCTTTTACCTTTCCTTTTTTGCATAAAATTTTTGCTCGCATGGAATTTTGATTAATTGAAAAATATTTTTACACCCACCTACACTTTATGTCTGGATTTCTTTCACTGCTGCTTCGTTTTCCCTTAACGACTAAAACAATAATTATAGTCCCTTTCAATACAAATAAAGATGTGGTTTGGTTGCTATTCCCCCGTCAGAGGAGTAAGCAATCAGAGTTACACCACAGGATATGCAGATGTAATAAAAAATGTCATTGCATGGTATTCCTTTTACGATCTCAGTTGTCACATCCTCATCCTTGCCTTACCTAACCTCTGCCATTGTATGTTGTATGAAAAAGATAATTTTCATTACATGAGATACATCTTTCCTGAACCGATTCACAAGAGTCTTTTTAGTAAGTTCTTTCTTTCATTCCCGGCCATTTTTAGATTCGCCCCCTACAATGGACGAAATTGCAAAAGAAATTTATCGCTTCCGCAAAAAGTTCAACATTCAACCCAACTCAGCAACAACAACGCTTACTGGATCCCGACCTTCCTCTACAACGCCAACTTCTTCTACCACTCTGTCAGCATCTATGATGGGATCAGCTTACGGAGGTAGCATTCGCAGAGTGCCACTTCCTCCAAACAGAAACTCGCCCATGGCACGCCCAATTCCACGTTCCAGTTCTAGTTTGGATTATGGTTCATCAGCACCTACCATGCAAACTGCCCAGCTGCCAAGGTCAACAACGAATCCCTCTATTGTAAAATCCACTATACCCGCTGGATTTCCCAAATTAAGTCTGCGCCAATCCCAAACGCCTACTTCATCTCCTTCTCCGCTGTCGTCATCAACCCCTATTCGATCCAGCTTTTCCATAGCAACAACCAAAGCTAGTCCAATTCCTAAGTTAGATCCAGTGTCAGTAAACGGTTCCTCTATTCATCGTTCAGGACCCAGCTACGCTTGGCATGACCAATCACCCATGTGCTCGACGCCAGTTACCCGCGCTCAAAGTGCTGCGTCTCCCTATGCAACATTGCAGAGAACTCCACCCTGCACACCACCTACCCCTCCCACTCGTGCCTTCATTTCTATGTCTGCAGCAAATCGTAAAATATTTCCATTTTCTCCAACACAGCGCCCAAATAGCGTTGCAGAATCAACTACGGCCCACCACAGGGAGAATTACTACTCACCATCGACTACAAATCAAACTAGCCGTCCACATAAAATAAATGAAATTCAAAATGGTTTCGCCACGACAAACCCGTTAACTGCAATACATAATGACTACGAAAGTACTTCTAGCCTTAGAAATAAGTCACTTAGTTTACTCCCATCTCTTCCATTTCGACGAAACTCGGTAGCCTTCACGGAAACGAATTCGTACTCTCCTGCCTTAAAACCGAGAACTTCCATTGGGGAGTTTAAGAAGCTTTTACAAGCGACCCAGAAGAAACGTAGTTCTATTTCAGCAGTGGAAGTTTTAAAGCCGAAGGGTCTGGAAACAACGCTTTAAAATATTACTAATTAGTGAAGTCCTTCAATATACAAACTGGTTCGATACAAAATGAAACTGGCGAACTTTACTTCAATGTGCCACAATGAAAGCCTCCATTTCACAATGCGAGCCGCTCATAACTATTTTGTATTTCAAATAGAACCACACTTACCAAAGTGGACAGTATAAATACCTGCATTTATTGTCATAATTGTAAACTTATTTCATCGTACTTACCATTTATTGTGTAAAAACATTTGTAGCCAACCTATTTTGATTAACTTATGCGCACCAGCATTAAAAAAGACAAAATTCAGATTTATTATATACTATGACTACAAATTGTTCGGTTGTCCGTCAAATTGAAATTATACAGTGCTTATAATCTTGTCTATTAGATTTGTAATGTCTTTTATGTTCTCTTTTTGTACATGATACCAAAATTAATATATTATGAAATACTGTAAACTGGATAAATAGAAGGTAGTAAACTTGTAACCAACCTGACAGTTTTAGCTATTAAGACCGAGGAAATAAAATATCGATGATTATATTACTTAACCATAACGAAGCGACACATTTCACTGGAATTGCTAAGAAGTCCATTGTCATTATCGTACACGCAAAACCACACGCTTGTTAAAAGTAGTTCATTCGAGAACATAATTATCCTGTGCATCTGAAAAGGATATTAACAAAAGGGACAATAAATCTGTGGAAAAAAATTACAAATTTTTACAATCAAAATTCTGAGCTATTTCACTATCGTAGTCAGTGTACCATACTTTGAGTATTTTCCATTAGTTTAGTCCCTGATTAAAAAATCATGAATATAAACACACAAGAATTAATACCTACATAGAAATATGCTGAAGTTCCTCGTAAATATTTCATACATACATATTCAATATTTATTCCGTCTCGGAGGATTCGGTAAAATGTGGTAATTCATTTCATAGAACGACTCCAAGCGATCGCTCACTTCTACCCTGATGCCTTTCTTCAGTTGCGCAAGTTAATATGATTAAAGAACGTTGCAACATTTCGTAGAACATGATTGAATTCTATCTCCAGTATTCCTAACATGTACCCCGATATGAAGAAATGGTGGTTTAAGCGACTCCTCTTCACAGCACGGTCAATGTTCCCTCTTGTATCAAACACAGTAAGTGTTCTGATTGTGAAACTGACATCTCACTCGGGACTAGGTAAGACACTACCGTTTGGCTGCATTTCGTTGCTGCTGGCAAACCTAATATTGTAATCCATTCAACATGGTAAAGAGTCCACGATAGGTGATGCAACATTTCCTGTTCTCCTGCCAAACACGACTCGGTGTGTGTATATGTAGGCAACTAAACCGGGTTGTCGTGTATGGGTTGTGTGTGTGTAAAAAAACGGAAGTTGGGACCATGTGACAAAATCCTACTGTAACTGCCTCTGATTCTACACATTGGGCTATGTATTTCATTCACTCCACATGATCACGGGAGGAGAAAAATTAGACTGAGTTTTCCAGCAAACAGAAGACCACGTTTCGTACAGTCGCTTGATAATAAATGTAGGGTACATCTGCATTGAACGGATCGGGATCAGGTGCCTCCTTGAACAAGATCTGGACCTTGTGATGTAATAGTGGTGATCACAGTAGCCTTGAAAAAGAAAGAAGTGCAAAAGTGGCCATTCTGTCAGTGAGAATATATACTGATTATTCCTCGCTGGTGTGTATACTTCTATACTTCGCACAATTAATCAAGTATTTAGTCAGTCTTATGGGTTTATCGGTAGTCAGTTGAATGCTGAAAGCAATAAATATCCGGTGATTGGTTCAGAGGATCTAACTCGGAATTTCAACAACTAGTTCGTATATTTTTGCGGCTAGCAATAACTGTTCCCACTATTCCTGCAGGTAAGGCCTGTTCTAATGTTTTTTAACTATTTTCAATTAGCAAATAATGATTATTGTTAAATATGTGCCTAAACTGGTGGTAAAAGTAAGAAGAGGGTGATGGACTATGGGTGGTACCATTTTGATGTTGATCTTGTTCCGAAGCACAGAGTGCATCTACTGCAATGTCGATTGAGCTTTGAGCTGATCGGCTTTATATTGCACGAACGCGATCGAGCTTATCTTTTGAAATGTTCAAGATACATATGTTGCATATCAATCTGCACCAAGTGAGTCTAATACTGATGAATACTACAATGCATGGTGTCTTTCAACGTTACTTTAAATTAGTCATTTGTAGCGGATTAAGTTTTATGATAAAATCATAGACAGGATTTCAGGATAGGGTTAATTGTATTACATATGACTGAGGTAGGCCACATATACCGAACGAATAGATGACCCGTACAAATTTTGTCCGGTAAATATTTACTAATAAAAGTATTTTTTTTAAAGGTATAAAGAAGTGTAGTACGACGGTGTAAATAAGTGCTAAAGATATCTAATCTAACTAAGGCGTCAATTCATAGATTTATGATACAACATGTGTGTATCCCAACACAAAGTATCTCGGGCTAGAAGACACCTTTACCATTTACAGGCTGCTGCATTGACAATTGATGAATAATGGCACTTAGGTAAATAAATCTGGAGTAAGGGTTATCATTTCCGAATCGTGACTATGAATGTAAAAGTACTTCTGGAGCATTCACTAATATTATTATGGGTGCTACAATGGAAATTTTGAGGATGTCATGATATTGGAGTCTTATTGCAGATCTCATATTCTATTAGGTGTTAAGAATGACAGTGTCTGACCTGATGGACATTAAAGTAATGATATCGATGAGTTTGTCTGTCTGTCTGTCTCTCCGTCTGTGGGCGCTATAGGCCCAATCGGTCAAGCCTAAGAGCCGGGGTCTGGAGTAAACTCTTCCTCTTTGGACAAATTTAGTTCAAACTTGCTGGAGTGATAACTTAGATTCTTGTTGCTTTTCAGCTCGATACTATAAGTGTCAGGGGTCAACTTGGTTTTTGTATTAAGACATGCCAAGTGACATCATTGGAAAGCTCTCCCCTAAGGCTTTTCAATGTAATCATTTTCCGGGTTTCTTTAAGCTTTTTTGGCTTTTTCTTTGCTGGTTCGCTTTAAGCTTCGTCAATATTCCTGTGGCTTAACAGCTTTTATTACCTCTTTTTCTTCTTTATGAACTAGTGGCCACAGTGTATTTATTGCAAACAAAGTAAGTGCATCGACCAATGACCATACTCACAAGACTTATCAAAGTTACTCCTCATTTTTCTTCATTCGTGTTTTGAAAGCTGGACTAATTACTCTGCAAATTAAAGAATTTTTGCAAAGTGCAAAGTCATTTATATATATCTATATGCGCATTTTCATTGTCATTCGTATGATCATGATCAGACAGTACTATTTGTCACGTACGCAAGTATTTTGCACATGGTCATGAAATGCTTTCCTGTTGACGGATTGATATTTTGGATTGCAGAGGTTTTTGACTGCTGACACAGGTTTATGTACCTAGGAACATATTTTGGTTACTGCAGATTCAACGGGAAACCGGTATATACTGTATGACCGATTACACCGTAATTATGTATGGCTGGAATTAGCTGATCCTTGCATTGTACTTTGGCCCCTTTCTTTGAGGTCTCTTCCTGGCTCTTACATACTTTTTCGCACTGAAAAATATGTATTTGCCTATTCGAGTCCACTGTCAGCACTAGNTTGCATTGTACTTTGGCCCCTTTCTTTGAGGTCTCTTCCTGGCTCTTACATACTTTTTCGCACTGAAAAATATGTATTTGCCTATTCGAGTCCACTGTCAGCACTAGGAACATAATGGGCGTTAAAAGCACTTTACAGTCTAAATGCCTTGATGATGACAAATACATTGCAACAGTTTTTTTTTGGTTATTTACGCAGCCTGTATACCGTACGGTTTTGTCGCTTCCGCCGTCTGCGCGTCTATTTAGTTAAATTAAGACTGTCTTTGCAAATATATAATATGCTTGACCACAAATATATCTACATAACGTTGCTCTACAAGAACACAAATGACGTTAACTGTGCCATAAAATTCACTCGCCATCGGCTAGGAATGAACACATTGAGCAGGTTACATAACCACTAACCAGTAATTTCAATCAGTAGTAGGTACTCAACAAGTTTCCGTCACCTTCTAGGCTTCATTGGTGCGCATTTTTACCAAGTAAATATTATAACCGTACCATAATCATTCGTATTACGTTTTTGATGGCCTTCTCCTCTGTCGCAAAACTCTCTTTCATTCATACATGTCTGTGTATTCACTGACGGCCACAACCCCCTTCGTCATAAGTATTCGAAAGATGATATCATATTCATAAATAAACTCAACATATTTCTCCTCTAATTGTATCCAAATGAGCACTGGATATTTTTTTAGAATGATATATTCCTTTATTTAGAAAATCCTAGCAAAATGTGTTACAATGATCCCTGATCTTGTCAACAAAATTTATCTTGGTTTGATTTTACAAGCAATCCTTTAATTATTTTTAATTGTTTTAACAAGCAACTTATTGCTGTAGCCCATTTAAATTGCGAGTTACTGTGTGCGTTTACTAGTTATAATTCGAATTGGTACTTGCATTTGCATCATTTGCTGCATGTTCACTTCTTCCTCTCGCAAAAGTTAATTCTATGAAGAGGGCAATCGAGATATAAGTACATGTGCGAAAAAACGAAAGGGATTCGAAACAAATAGTATCACTATAGAAAATATGCGTAATACTACTGTGCTATACTTTTACAATTTCAGCCTTACAACTAGCGAAAACGGTGGATGCAGTCTTGATTGCTTTCTGTATGTGCATTTTTAATAAACAAATATCATCTCCATCATGATTGGTTGACTACGACTACATTACTTTTCGAGAACTGTCTGTGTGAATTTTTCACGTCTCTCTCAAGCATACGCTCCTAAAGCACATTGGTTTTTTTGCAGAATGGTTTAGTAAGCTACTTTCGCATATGATTAATCAATCTGTACGGGTAGCCATCCTAGTTCTCTGTCGTGCACGCTTCTCTTACGAAACGCTTCATCGTATTGAGTTCAACCTTTTACCATTAGCCCCCAATGGTCGTCTAATTGAACATGCATGCGTGCAGGTTCACTATTTGCACAGATAAGTCTTTCTGTAGTTACCTGCACTTGCCTGGTGTCCACAGTTTTAAAAGAACAATTGCGGACTGAGATGAAGTTAAGCAAATCCTAACATAAAGCTTGCGGAACTAAAAGACAAAGGTCATAGCTCTTGCCGTTTGGCAAACGGACCATTTCCCCCCAGATTTGCTTAAAATGCAGCTTCCAGGTGCTTCAACTGAAGATAGTCAAGGGGTTTGCGAAGATTTTGCTTAAAGAAGTAATAAATTAAAGTAACCCTTCTGCAGGTACCTTACCAAAGTGCCCGGAACTAACTGAATTTGAAAAAAAGAAATTTGAGCCGAACTGGGGTATTTTGTAAATTGAAACTATATAGTCAACTTCCATCGGTCTATTCTTCAGGTACTTGGATTTGTTAGAACGATTTTGAAGAAAAGCTATTCAAGTTCTAAAAAATCAGACTAATCTATAGGCTTACGCGATTCTTAAGTCAAGCGTTACAGTGTTTATTGAAGGTTCTAAGTTGCATGTAGTTCGGCTGGGCTTTAATATTATCTTCTATTATATTCAATAGCCTTTTTGAAATCTCTTGTTCTCTGTTGTCGAACATTTTAGTAGGTAGAAGGGTTGTTTTTGTTCACATTGTTAAAATGAGTGAGCGTTGTCAGTATCATTGTTGTTTTGGTGTGAGAGATAGCAGAGATTCATGAAGGAATTTCCACGTTTGCCACCACCGCATCATCCTTCTCATCGTCATGCTTATCCTTATCAGTTTATAAACGTCTGTTGTACCATGCATCCGTACATATTTTCATTTTAGTTTTTCCTTTTAGTACATTATGCATGTTTTACTGTTGAACGAGTGATTGAGTCGCATTCAGTTAGTAAGTCAGTAAGCAATGTGATGTCCATCGCGAAGGACGTCCTTAGTTAAGCATCATTTTTGGCTAATCGCCACACTTTGTTTTGTGAGTATGACTCAATTGAACAATTTGAATGGCGTTGTTTAAGTTTGTATTATTGTAAACTTCGAAACAGATATTATTGTAGGGCCGTTGGCAGGTCATTTACGCTTGCAGAAGTGTAGTGAGCACAATGAAGGATTTATTACGCTTTCCACTAGAACTCTATTTAAGTTTCCTCGAGTTGTGAGCCAGTAGACAATGAAAACATTTTAATAACATTTCTGCTTGAGTTTGCAATTTTCAAACTAAAAGTGAAAACAGTGGCACTGTTGAATGTGTGACAACCATCACACTTTCCTTTTAAGTGCATTTTTAACGGATGCTACTGCTAGTGTCAGGTAAGATGTACACTTGTACTGGTAGTGTTTTATGATATAAAATAAAGTAATAATATTATAAAAGCATGTTGTACAATATAAAAGCGAATATACACAAAACTGATAAGTTGTAAGTTTACATGGACTGGATATGGAAATGATCAGGATAAGAGACATAACCTTCATGTATGCTTCTGATTATTTAAAAATTTTAGGAATGACATATAATACTAAAAACGTTTCATATTACACGCTTACAGAATGATAAATGCAGCAACTTTTCTGCGCAAGAAAAAATATAACCATATCCGCTTAAATATTTAAATGTCTGTACCAGGCACAAGTGGGACCAATTTTATGAGCCTTTGTAAGAGCTAGGCATAGCCTGTGAAAATACAGAAAGTAGTAATGCGGGGATTAAAAATCCAAAAGTCTAAAATTTCTGTGAGCGAGCTGTTCATAATCCTATTGCAAAACACTATTTACCAGTGACCTAATTTACAGACCTATATCATATATCCAAGATATGATGAGAGATTCATGAGATATGGATCAGAAGCTAATTGCTTTCACAGAATTACAATACGTGTTGGTTATTTGGCATTGACTTAACTAGACAAAGCTACCGCTAAGACGCTGGGGCATACCATTCGTACAATTAAGCCCTGAATTCCAAAAACCAGAAATATATTCGTACCGTAGTATAGAAAGTGACAGCTCTTCCAGAAAAGGTTGTTACATAAGCCGTTTGTTATTATAAAGAAATGATGAGATGACTACGTGCAGATTCCATTACATTTAAGCATTTTTGTGTTGTGTTACCAGCACGATTTTGCTATTGCTACTAGCCACGATTTTGCTATTCAA
>VICI01001298.1:0-23802 GCA_019593645.1 Akabosia matsudoensis
TTTTTAGCTACTCACCGTTCAAAGCTTCTTTGTGTTATTACAAACGTTCTGTGATGAAGAATAGTTGACAATTAGCCACCGAGCTGGTGAGTTATTGCGAAGGAGAGGTATTCTAGAAGTTTGGTGACACGGTTTAAATAACAAATTGACTGAAATTAATAAGGTACTTGGCAAAACTGAGATTATTAATTAACGTGTGGCATGAAAGAGTAAATCTGTAATTTTGATTTTTTGTAGGATTTGAAAAAATTAGTATTATGAGCGACTCGGAGGATTCACCTGTGGTAGCTAGGAGGAAATGGGGAGCTCGGGCAATCATTGATGATGACACTTCGTCAGAATCTGAGCTAGCGCCTTGTACTTCTGAGGACGACGACGTTGAAGAAAGCAAGGAAGGGGGTGATTCAGAAAGGGTGATTGTGGGTGGAAGCAGTGACGACGAAGGAGTCGTTGGAGACTCTGGCGGCGAAGGAGTCGTCGGAGACTCTGACGACGAATCCAATGATGATGCTGGTCAGGGGAATGCAGGGAACTCCTGGAGAAGTCAAGGAAGTCTTTCGAGTGGAATGGGAAGCGGAGGTCAAAAGGTCACGTCTGACGTGTACGCCGACACCACCGCAGAGATTGACGAAGAAGACTTATCTGGTGGTGATCAAGGCATTGTCACCTCAGTGACTCCTGAGGTTCTTCCAGTAAGCAAAGCTTCCAGCTCTAGCAAGAAATCTCCAGTCCCGAATAGCCAAACCATGACGACATCAACGCCTTTCACAACGGCATCTAAACAACCGGTAACGCAGCTTGTTATAAGGATTGCGTTAGGTTATGATTCATTTCAAAAATTATTTTAAATCGGATTATTTCCCTAGTCTCGCCTGGACATCACAGCCATTCCTGGTATGGGCTCCAAGTACAACTTAGGATCTGGATCAGAGGAATCTCCGGATATATCTCCTCGAGGTGGCAGCGCTTTTACTACGCACCGTCAGAACAAGAAGAACGGATCATCTTCCGCTGAAGATATCGATGACGTGCTTGCGTGCGACTTGGACAACATGACGTTGCAATCAAAAGGCTTTGCATTTACATCGAAAGCTGCTGACAAGGTGACAAATCGAGGAGCCGCAGCATATGGTCTTTTTTGATGAAGAAGCAGAAGAGAAAAGTGAAGATTTATCGGCCAATTTCTCTCTTTCCTCTCAAAATGATGAATCCGACATTGAGATTGTTCATCAAGGCCCAAAGCATAAAGCACCGGAGGTCCTAACCATCGATGAGTCTGACGACGAACTAGGCAATTTAACCGCCAAGTTTAATAAAATTCCCTTGGGATCAAAGAAGACCACTGAGCCACCTCGGAGGGCAATTTTTCTAAATGAACCACCTCCATTGGAAAAGAAAACATACGCGTACAATCCAACAAATGCAAAGCATCAAGAATTCTATGGTGATGTTCAGCGAACAGTAACTAAGCTTGCCGAAGTCATTGAAAGCATGCCAATGCCGGATGACGAAGATCAGGAGTCAATAGCCCCCAAAGGACTGGTGAAGCTCTTTGATCATCAAAGCTACGGCCTGAAATGGCTGACCTTTAGGGAGCGGGAGTTCCCGTACGGTGGCATCCTTGCTGATGAAATGGGTAAGCCATGTACTTCAATAGTCTACGTGTACGGAGGATTTGATTAGTTGTGTTCGAAAGGACACGTAACGCGTTATTGTATGACTGAATATTTGTCGTTTTTTGACTTCTACAGGTCTTGGAAAAACCATAATGGTGATTGCCCTGATCATGCATTCCAAGCAGCGACTCGTTGTAGACAATGAAAACTGGATCGACACTGATGACATCGGTAGCTGTATTCCATCCAAGACCACACTTGTCATTTGTCCAGTAGGATGCATTATGCAATGGAATGATGAAATCAGCTCGAAAGGTCGTGGACTCCGAGTCTATATGCATCATGGACCGCAAAGAACCACATCAGCTGCACAACTTGCTCAATACGACGTTGTTCTCACAACATATTCCACAGTTGCCTCTGAAATACCCAAAGAAACGGCTCAACGAGGTCGAAGTAGAAGCAGTCCATTGGAGCGGCTTTACTGGAGACGCATCGTCTTGGATGAAGCTCACGCAATCAGGAATCCCAAAACTGCATCAGCAGGAGCCATTTGTAAATTGAAAGCCAGACACAGATGGGCTGTAACTGGAACGCCTGTCCATAACCGGCCAGAGGATTTTTATTCTATGGTCAAATTCCTAAGAATGAATCCCTTCGACGATCCCAAGGTTTGGGACTTCTGGATTGGCATGAAAAGTGTTCGACGTGCTACGGATGCGCAACAACGACTCACTATAATTGGTAAATCTCTCATCCTTCGGCGGACTAAGCAAGAAGTGCAGGACGCCGGAGGAAATGTCAAGAAAATCCCTCCCAAGACGATTGAGAATATTGAGGTGGATCTCAACGAGGAAGAACGAAAAGTCTATGATTACCTCTCCATATTCGCGAAGAAAATGTTCTCAAAATTTTTAGAAAATAAGGAAGGTGCAGATGGTAGGATCAGTGAGCTGAATAGAGCAGCGAGTATGTTCACAACTGAAGGTCATAAGGAAAGGAACAAGAAGAAAAATGACAGTGGCGATTCTGAAGGCATACCTCAAGACATTCGATTTGCTCAGCTCTTCGCTTTACTCTGTCGTCTCCGGCAATGCGCAGTTCATCCTTATCTCATTCATACTATGTTGGACGAAGAAGAAATCGATGAAGATGTTTCCTTCGACGCTGATAACGAAGAACACATCGTTAGTAAGATTAATCCTGTCTTTGATCGGCTGTACCCATCTACTAAAATATACAAGGTAAGGTGACTCGCATATCCAAGCTGTAACTAAGATATGATTGTTACTTGTTGTATTAATTATGCTCAAAAAGATCCTTGAAGACGTTGAATCCATCCGTCGCGAAGCCGTTCAAGAGGAGAGATCTATGGACAAAATCGTCATTATTTCTTCATGGACAAGTACCCTAGACATTCTTTACGAGCACCTAAGGATGCGCCGTTTCTCCTGTGTTTTCGTCACAGGAAGGGAAAATACCCACGATCGAGCCGACAACATGAAAAAGTTCAACAATTATCCAGACAAATACCACATCTGTTTACTGTCTTTAATGGCCGGTGGGGTTGGCTTAAATCTCGTCGGTGGCAATCATGTTCTTTTCATGGAGCCTCACTGGAATCCTCAACTGGAGCTTCAGGCTCAAGACCGGTGTCATCGATTTGGACAAACCAAGCCTGTGTTCATTCGAAGGATACAAATTGAAATATAGCCCATTGAAAACATCGTGCATTATGAAGTACTAAAACTTTGTCATTTTCTGTATATTTTAGGTATATCTCTAAAGATACAGTAGAGCAGAAGGTTTTAGGCTTACAAGAGAGCAAATTGGAACTCGCAGAAACTGTCATCACCAGTGCAGCCCGTAAGCGAGGTGGCGGTCTCTCTGTCCCTCAACTGAAAGCATTATTTTCGTAATTGTAATGTTAAAATCGGTACAACTCGAGTCATTAATGGTTTACATTTTAATTATTTTTTAAAAAAACTCCTAACTCATACTTCTTTTACTCTTACTCCGAAAATGACTGTATTTCCTCGTTAATGGAAATCGCAAACGATCATTGGTTATTCAACAAAAATGTTCAAAAATATATTAAAAAAACAATCGCAAAGTAAAGATAACTAATCGTAAGAAAGCTTGTTAATTGTATCCATAAAGCATCAAATTTTTATTCATAATTCACTTAAAACCTTTCCCATAAGGCATCATCCATCCTTTCTCATTGAAAAACCATTCTCCGAACTGAAAGCGTTATACCATGCCATGTTACCGAGTCCCAACGAGTGTTCACCGATTGCGTGTGGTCTGTCTTCTCACGACGACTAGGGGAACAACTCCAGCTCTAAAACCTGTAGATTCTTGAGAGTCAAGTCATTCATAATTTCACACAATACTCTTTTTTTACATCTATTACATTCCAAAGCACCGGCTGACAACTTGTAACAATGTATTGGGTGGTTTGTCATTTAATCAAGTTCGTAGCTAGTTTCCCAGTCGAATGATTGTTGTGAGGGAATTTGTCTTGTGTTGGGAAATTTGTGGCTGAGGTGGGTCATTGAGATTGAGATGGGATCGAGTAAAATCGTATCATACTTTTATGATTCCGATGTTGGCAACTTCCACTACGGTATTTCTCATCCAATGAAACCACATCGGCTGGCGGTCACGCATAATCTCGTTCTAAACTATGGACTTGACAAGAAAATGCAAATTTTCAGGCCATATCGTGCCAGTGCTCATGACATGTGCAGATTCCATGCGGACGAATATATTGAGTTTTTGCAAAGAGTGACCCCGCAAAATATTCAAGGTTTTACGAAACACCTCAGCACCTTTAACGTAGGCGAAGATTGGTAAGTAGAATCTTTGTCCACCTCTGTTTGAGTGCATTAAAAAACTAATTTGAATGCTCTGTCTCTGTATTCCGTTGTAGTCCCGTGTTTGACGGCTTATTTGACTTCTGCTCAATGTACACCGGAGCATCACTGGAGGGGGCTGTTAAGTTAAACAACGAAAACTGCGATATTGCCGTCAACTGGTCGGGTGGGCTACACCACGCCAAGAAAACGGAGGCCTCGGGATTCTGCTATGTCAACGATATTGTGATTGCCATTCTGGAAATGCTTAAGTAATATTCCCTTTTGTTCTTCGGTACGTCTGTATCGGTAGCGATGAGTTGTCATATTCCTGATTACTTTGTTTCCTCAGATATCATCCTCGTGTTCTATACATTGATATTGACATTCATCATGGAGACGGTGTTCAGGAAGCGTTTTATTTAACGGACCGGGTGATGACAGTCTCATTCCATAAATATGGAAATTTCTTTTTCCCAGGGACTGGGGATATGTACGAAGTAGGCGCAGAAAATGGTCGCTACTATTCGTTAAACGTACCACTTAAAGAAGGAATAGACGATTTGAGTTACGAACAAATTTTCAAACCAGTTATCCAGGTAAACTCTACAATCATTTCTTTACCAAGATTCCTAGTTTTACTTCAGATCTTCAACTTCCGCAGAATGTAATGGATTTCTACAGACCGACAGCTATCGTTCTGCAGTGTGGAGCAGATTCTCTAGCTAATGATAGACTTGGCTGTTTTAGCCTGACCACGAAAGGGCACGGGTAAGAAGTTTACAAAAGTATCTAATCAAGATTAAGTCATGTATAAGCATAATTTAGCGTAATTTTCAAGCGTGGAGCTTTGATGATTTTGAATTTTACAGCGACTGTGTCAAATTTGTGAAAGAGTTAAACATTCCACTGCTAGTTCTGGGAGGAGGTGGCTACAAAGTAAAGAATGTAGCTCGGTGCTGGACTTACGAAACATCACTCCTTGTTGACGAAGCAATTAACAACGAACTACCCTATAGTGGTAAAATAATGTTTTTATTACCTTTAAAAATCATCTTTTTTTAATTTAAAAGTTTCACAATTGTCTTCAACTTGGCAGAATATTTTGAATATTTTTCGCCTGATTTTACTCTCCATCCGGAACTTGTCAACCGTCAGGAGAATGCTAACTCAAAACAGTATCTCGAGCTTATCGTGAGGCACGTTTGTGACAATCTCAAGCTGCTACAACACGCGCCCAGGTACGCAGTAAACACTTGTCGCAGAGAAAAATTGCTTTAACTATAGGCACCTACCCTAATTAATGTGAATTTGTCTTTTTTGGTAGTGTCCAGCTTCAAGACGTTCCGTCAGACGCATTAAGCTTGGAAAACATAGAAGAAGGTAATCCAGAGGAAAGGATATCACAGGCTGACGAGGATAAACGAATCGACCATGTCAGTGAATTCTATGATGGTGACAACGACGTGGACGAAATGGAAACCAGTGAACCCTGAATGTTTGGTACGTGTTAATCACAAACAACAACTGATCCAATCACTTGAGGCTTATTATTCCAAGCTAGGTGCTACAACGACTGGATTTTTGTATTTTGTCTATATTCCTGCTCTTCCACCTTTTGAATGTATTGCAGTGTTCTACCAGGTTGATGGATTACGTCCACCAAATATATCATAAGTCGAATTAAGAAGTATTTGTAGCATAGGTTTAATTTTACTCTTACTCCTTTTCTTGAAATGATTGCCAAATATCTGACGGGTATGATTCTCAAAATATTTTAAGCCCAAAAAGTCAGAGGGGTACTTCCCATACATAGTTTTCATTCTACATTCATACCCGAATCATTACCCGAATGGCGTACCTTCCAGAAACAAGTTTCATGGGCTAGGATTCCAGACACGTATCAATGCAGAATAGATAGGGTATTGTATGTATCGAGTCATATTATGTATTTTTATGTAAGACATTCCAGTTTTTTAGTCTTTTAAGGAATTTTTAGTCTGGCTTCGATCTCTGTGACGCGAAAGCATAGCTTAGAAGTTACCACTATTTCACTCTTCGTTTTTTAAAATGATTTTTGACCTAAGACTTCATTTCAGCTTCCAGCAATTTTAACCAGCTCTTCAAAAATCAGTTTGGGACATTGATCTCACAAGAGCCGAATGGATACGAAATTTGAAACAATCTATCAAGGACTTTTTTACCCATAACCATGTTCTTCCTATGAATATCTCGAATTTGCTGGGACATACGCCTAGTCCTAATTGTATTCTGCTCTTTTAAAAAGAATAAACATTTGTTGTTATGGACGTTCAAAGAATGTAAATCTGAAAACTGTTATTTTCATTTTGAAAGTCTCAAAAATTATTTTCACAGTTTAGTAGTAAATGAGTAAACTGCAATAGATTCATCACAATGAAATATTATTCCTCGGTAAACGTATCCAATCGGAAGGTTAAATGCGAGCTTCACCTGAATTTTTTCGCTTGCGCCATTCTACATACATCAGACAAAGATCTGGAGATCTTGAGTATTGGGCTTTAAAAAATATTTTCTGAGGTTGGTATTACGTGCAGCTGTGCAAATAAAGGTCCAACTTTGCGAGAATGCAATGCTCTTTTAATAGTATATAATCTATCGTGTATCTTGGTTGTATTATATTTGCAACAAAATAACCTCGCCCAGACAATTGTCTTGCAACAATGCACCGAACAATAGCAAATGTGGAGGCAACCTTGTTGTATGAAAACTTGTGTTCACAAGGATGAGTTGTGCCACTAGAGATGTGAGAAATCTTATTTTTTATAATGTTCCCTGAAAAAAATTTCTATAGAGGCCATTCCGTTCTGCACTCAGCATTATACAGGGGGAAAACCACGCACGATTTGCAATTGTGTTGTCTGAATGTGAGAGTTGCTTTCTCCTGCTTACTCCTGTTTAAAGCTTGTGGTTTGGTACAAGAAAAAGTGACCAGAAATGGCCAGATTCACAAAGAAAAAGAAACAGTTTCATGTTACAGTAGGCATAGGATACTGTCCAGCAAGCAGCTATAATATAGTAAGCTGTTGTGAGTGGGAGTGAGCCAACCTATCCTACGCTAAACTCGTGAAACGACTACTAGGAGTAGAGTGGCTTGAATATCTCCTTTCCAGAGCTTCAATTCATTATGCAACAAAACCAGGGAAAGTTGAGCATGATCGCAGACGAGTAACAGAGAGAGAGAAAGAAATACATATCCTCTCCCACACAACTTTCTCCAGAGAAAAAAAATCAATAAGCTGCATTAAGCCTACATAAAGGCATACATGCATGCTGGTTTTGTAGGTGAAATAATGTATAGAATACTTTTTTTTTGCTGGCAGGGTAATTTAATATGAACTTGATAAGGAAGGAAAGCATATGACAGGTAACGAAGAAACAAAAAAGAAAAAAAAAACTTTTTCGAAAAAACTCAAAAGCAGATTTGTTATTGAAAAGTTTTGAAAGTGGAAGAAGTGCTGATTCACCGAGTGTAAATTTTGGTGCAGAAGAAATGGCTGATAGTGAGTTTGAGGAGTTTCGAAAATATTTTGATAGGCTTCCGCAATACATCAAGGCCCCTGCGGACTGCTACACGTAAGTTCAGTCTAAAGATACAGAAAAGATGTAAATGTCAGCATATGCCCTTTTAAATGATTTTTTGGGAGAAATTCTTTAAGAGATTAGGGCAAATAATCCAGAGGGAAATATGTAACTTTTTAATGTTAAAAATAAAAGAGAACTCAGTTTCTTTTCGAATGGTATTTTTAAATAGGCTTGTTCACAGTATTGACTTGGACGATGACTCTCCAAACGGTAACAGTGACAAAAAATGCGGCGCTGGGCCAAGTATTCAAAACCTTGCAGATTTAAAAGACGGGAACGGTCCGTGCCATCGGGGAGCTCGAGTCGACTCAGGTGACGATGGATGTTCGGACGTTATTCGAGAACCATTTTCAGGGGATCTTCAGCTAGTTTTGAACGAAAGGGATGAAAAGGACAGTCCAATTGTGAAGAGGAAACGGAGAAAGTTACCAGAGATTCCCAAGACGCAGTCAAGAAGATGTAAAACGTATTTACTTTACCTCTAGTTCGACTCGTAAAATAAAACGTGAACGTGCATGTTACATTTATAGGGAAAGAGGAGCCTCGCCAGGTATCTTTAGCCCAAGAGATGTCTGAGGCGGAAAGACATCCGTATCCTACTGGAATTGGAATGTTAACAGGGAATTACTCGGGAGGACACATCAACGGTGCAAATATCAACAAACATAGTTGCCATGTGCCTGCGTCATCTGAAGGCAATTGTAATTCAAACCTTTCAAGTCGACCCATATTTATATTGAAATTTAGTAACGGTATGCCCATGGGTAAGTCAATTGCATTATCACATAGTCAGCAAAATGATTTCCATGACTCACGATTGAAATTTGTTGTTCAGACGAGGAGAGTTCACCAGACTCAGAAATGTACCCAAGCTTGGATTCAGGACACTCGACGATTCACTCAGACGACGGAAAATCCTATTCTCCACTAATTCCTTCAATTAATGGTTCAAACAAGCCATATTAAATTTACGATTTCGTCAAGAGCGTCTGTTGTAAGCGGTTGCTTATTTCTCATTTGTGTAGAATCATACTCACCTGGGTCACCCTCTACGTCGGGAGTGCCATTCACTCACTTGGACATTCTAGAGGCTACGCATCGAGGCTTGCACAAATTCATTCCGCGGCACCATGATGAAATCGAAATAGAGATTGGTGATCCTATATACATGCAAAAAGAGGCTGACGACCTGTGGTGCGAAGGTTCTAACGAATACATATACTATACATTTATTAAAGCGCAAATCAAGCATTCCAAATTTCAAATATACTCAATTTTGGCTTTTCAAAATTCTAGGCGTAAACTTGCGCACTGGAATGCAAGGGATTTTCCCTTCGGCGTATGTGGTGGACGTGGACTATAATGACTTTGACCCGACAATAAATAAAGTGAAAAAGGAGCGCTATCTCATTAACTACATCGGTTCAATTGAGACCCTCTACCACAAAGGGAACGAAGTTTTGTGCCAAGCAGTCAAGAAGATATCAAGTCATGAAGGCTACGTAGCGACTCATACAAGACCCTGCATTCTCGAAATATCGGACCAAGGAATACGAATGTTGGACAAGGGGAAATTATCCGTACTGAATTCAACATGTTGCAATTGTAAGCTTATGTTGTATCAGATTTCTCTAATGTTTGCTTTCCTCACAGGCACATCAGGTTCCCTGTCATGACTACTTCTATGCCCTGAAAAATGTTTCGTTCTGTGGATTTCATCCAAATGATCACCGCTACTTTGGTTTCGTTACCAAGCATCCTACTCTTAATCGGTTTGCATGTCATGTGTTCATGTCGGAAGATTCGGCGAGACCTGTGGCGGAAGCAGTGGGGTAAGATCCTCATTTTACGTTGCTTGATTTTAAAAATTTATACCTCTTTTTGCACATTTAAAATGCATTTCTTTGTTTATTTCTCTTTAGGAGGGCATTTCAACGTTTTTACCAGAAGTTTATTGAAACGGCATATCCTATCGAAGACATTTATTTAGAGTGAATGAGCTACTGAGTATGAAAGTGCTATGAAAATATAATAATTACTTAATCGAACATTTTAAAACGCTAAGTGGCAAGTTACATCATCCAGGCTTGAGTATTTTACAACAAGAATAAAAACTATCCTGAGAGTGAAAGTATGACCACACTAACTGCAAAAAGTTCGCGAAATGAAGTAACTACACCATATTTTTGTTGGTGAGGAACTAGTACTTTAAACTTTACTTACTGTTAGTAAACTTGCCTAGGAATAATAATTTAATATTCACTCGCTGACTACATTAGTCATCGAAACAATTAAGACTTGTTATATACAGTTAAAAACGGATGTTTGAAAACTAGATACGAGAATTTGCGATTTTAAAAGATTCATTTGTTTAGTGATAAAACTTAGCTTATGTGACAAGTAGTGAACGTCTTCAGCCTTTAAATCAGCGCGGCCGAGTATTCCTCATCAAGCTTTCATCGCTAATCACAGTTGTGCATTAACTGTACATTTTGCGGTTTATACCTATGAATGCCCGGTTGCATTTTATAGGAGCTCGTGGTCAAACGACTTTTTTCTAGCCCTAGAAGCAAATTGTAGTGTCATAGGAACAATTCAGCATTAACTTTATTAACTAATCAAGAGGAAAAAAGCGCTTGCATAAATATACTACAATCAAAACCACTTCTTCGCTAACTATAATAACTGCTACACTTAAGAAATGCTTGCCTTGTACTTCTAGGTCCGGCTAATATTGAATGCTTTTTTTGTGGTATTATATGTCCTGTAAATAAGTTTTTACATCATTTTAATTTTATAGTACATATTTATTTATAACGTTAATCAGTAATTTTATGTCTTAAGACTGAACCATTAATCCTTGATACTAAAATTGTGTGCATGAGTGTGGAATCCTGATTCGTTACTCGTTAACATGGAAAATGCATGTGTAAACTCTTCTTGCAAGAAGAAAATATCTTCCGAGCATTAAAATTATTTAACAGCAAGATTTTCTCGAAATGTAAGGAATTTAGAATGAAGCAGGACAGCTCAGAAATCGCAATTATTTTATTTGTCACAAAACATTTTCCATCAACGAGCTACTTAACCGAAAAATAAGTAAAATGAAAAGTAACATTCCAAAACGACAATGTCAAATTAAGAATTCAACACAATTGAATACAGACTCTTCAAAGCAGCCGAACGGAGGAGTTCCTGGTTACAGTTTTCTATTCAATAATACTTTGTGATTGGTATTACAACACTCAATTTAGGTTTTCGTAATTGAACGGGAGAAGATAAGAGACGGGGAAGAATCAACTAATGCATAATAAAATGGTTTCTTCATTTAATTCGCTTTTCTTACCAAATAAGCGCTTTAGTTTCTTTACGTGGAATCAGAATCACCTTTAATTAAGGGTAACAACAATTAGTGGTCATTTACGTTCAAAGAGGGGAATTTTGCTTCCATCGCACCGAATATCATGTCTTGAGTGTCAACTAGGTGATAGGGCACACTACAATATCCCCGCAAAATGAGAAGAGATCAAAGAAAAAAATATGTTATAAGGGTTTAGCGTAAGATGAACTAATAAATAATTTTTTTTCGCAAACCAGGATCACAAAGTTAAGAACTTTGAATGTAAACATTTAAGTGAGATGGGGTATTGATTTTGTAAAAAAGATTATAGAAATATGTATGGCAGGAATGAAAATAAAGAAAGATTTGTGAAAAGCGAGAATGACAACAACCTGTATGGCCTCTGATAATTGGTGTGTAACATTTGTAAGTAATATAAGTAATATATATAAGGCATGATGTCACAAAACGTAGGACGCAATTCGAACTCATCCAAAGTTTGAAAATTCATGAAAAGTTGACAAGTACATAGAATCATTTCATATCCATCTATATCAGGGTACACGGAAATACCCTGCATCTAAATACATGCAACTGTCCTTTCAGCAACTTCAGGTAAAAAATAACTACCTTGAATTCCAGGAACACAGGTTTACCGCATGCCTCTTTTGTTTATCCCTTGCGTTTACTCTTTGATTAGCAGCATAATGTCGTGACCGAGCTTAGTTACAATTGTTTGACAAAAGGTTCTGAGAAAGCATTAAAATCAATCGTTATTACTGGGGCAACATGAAATATGGTCGCATACGCAATATGTATATATTATTAGTTTTAGTGTGCAGTGAGAACAACATACAAGCATTTCAGACGTACTTACTGATTATGATGATTAGTTTCAATAATAGTTCAATAATAGTCACACAATAGTTAGACGTGGCAGTCCAATCAGACATGTCGTCACCATCTGATACACTTGTTCAGGTTTTAAAAAATTACTATAATTAAATTGTCCGTTCAATCTTTATCAAAACACAAGAGAAAGTTTATTCCTAGTTTGCTTAGACAAATATCATGACTTTGATTCTTCAAATTGAATTCGTGTCCTAACAGCTACAAAAACGATATTAAAGTTGTTGGCATACTTATTGCAAAGCAAATATAATATTCTCTTAGTCAAATGGTCTCACTAAAACGGCTTACATATACTAAGCTCATTCATTATTTCGTCGCCTTCTTCATATGCAGTAGAAAGTAGTAATATTTTAAAATTTAAACAATCATTATAATTTCTAGGGTTTCCTCATGCGTACTCATCTTAATTCAAAGCTTATAAGGCTTTGATTAGTTTCAGGGGCACTTCAAGATTCCTGTTACTAGTTTAGGTGTGTCAGTTCAATCCCCACGTCCAACGTCTAAAAAAAGAACACATCGAAGCATAACACTGGAATTTACGTCATCCTCTATACCTCACCCTTTTCCTCCTCCATTATCTTTTCGCTCTCTGCTTCAATTACATTTGTTGAAAACCAGGCATTGCGACTGAGGGTCAGAGACAATATCAGTCTAACCATATCACCACACCAACCAAACGCTTCATGTAAATTCCTCGTAAAAAACACGGAACATGTACCCTCTTAAGGAAGACAACTTGAGATAATGTTCTCCGTTCACAACCTTTTGCGCCATTTTATTTTCCCAATGTTTGCTTTTTCCAGAGTACCTGTAGATGTACTATACCCAGCCGGCTTTCTCCATCCACTTCAATGAATTGACTCACTTTCATTCTACTTTTTTGTTTCTCGTCGTGGCATCAGAAAAGCAAGCCATTTCCAATTGACTCCTTTACTTTCACCACAGAAAAACCTAAAGCTCTGCTTCTTTTCGCTGCTTGTAGGAGTGGGTTGGCTCAAAATAACAATCCTATTCAATTTTCTTAAAAGAAAAACTACACACTTGAGGAGTAGGAGTGTTGATTTTGAATGCAGGACATTAACGAAAAAGATAAAAATGGTATTTTCCCGCATCAATCTCAGTCTCTTGGCGAGCTCTACATTTATTCAGGGTCGGCTTACCAATGTAAATAGCTAATTTTCAACGAGGTTCTTAGAAAAATGATGATCATACATTCCATGAGCTGTCATACAATTACGTGCTTTTCCTTCTACTTTACAATTTTCTCGGGCAAAAACGATGGATGGACTACGGCGTCGCTTTCACTAAAAATGATGGGTAGGGAGAAAGTGATAGAAATGATTTCAATTAATGATTTTCGTTTCTCTTGCTCTGCTTTCTGTTTTTCTCGAGGAAAATAATATCAGTGTTTATCAGTGAAGAAATAAAATAGTAGGGGACAGTGGAACACGTTCCTGGTGCTCTGTATCATTAACCAGAAAATGGTTTCGTATTCGATCAACTTTGCTAGAGAAAGTTTTTCACACCTACTCGCAGTTTCCTGAGTAAAGACAGAGCAGAAGTCTGCAAATAAACAGCTTAAAGAGAAAGGGCGAGAGAAAGTTCTAAGGAAGGGCAAACAAGTTGTTAACAGGTTGCCCCAATCCTCTCTCCACTTGGAGATGGAGGACGGGGAATATCACTTTAAGGAGATGTGTTCAATTGATCACTTTTAAAAATAGTTCGGATACACACGTTCATAAGACTACTGGCCGCTCGTTACGCAACCGAGTACTTTTCATCATCAATTTGGTATTTTATGTATTAAGGTAACTGACAATGATACTTCCGTTTCTGTTGCGTCTTCTAAAGTGGATGAGGAAGACCGAGAAGAAACTTCGTCAACGGTAGTGGATGCGAAAGTAGAAATGTTTGACATCAACACAGAGTTAGAGTTAGCCATATGCCGTATGAAGTATAGGTACATTTAGAATTCAATGTAGGATGAAACATGCCTAATGGAAATTCAGGGCAAATGAAGAAGCGGCCTACTAGAAATACTGGGGTTGAACCGACTATGTCTTTAGTGGATACGGAGGTGGCGTATCTACCCGAAGAGGTTATTGTTGCAGTTGGTTTGTCTATAGAATTTACGTTGCAAAAATAAACGTTCATTTTATTGTAAATGCACAAGATTGTCGAAATGATACTGAATTCCGTTGAAGCTCCAAAGGATATCAAATCTGCATCGAAAGTTAGTCAACAGTTTCGAAGAGTACTGGTCCGCTCTAAGACTCTGTGGATGTTTGATGAAGTACCTAATGGATTTTACATCGATTTAAAAGTGACAAGAGCTGATTATCTCTCTTTTTGCAGGTTCTGGCCATAATTTCTCACCTTGAACGTACTGAAATCTTCATGTCACGTTTAGTCTGTAAGAAAAGGAAAATTTCCTCCAAAGTTGTCCTGAAAACCGACGTTACCCTGACCACGAGTGCAGACCTGCCCATCACCCCTTGTACTATCCTCTAGAAAACCACAGGTTCCACAAATTTCATTTTGTCGATTGCGAAAAAACCATTTCATTTTTGGAAAAATTTGGGTCAGCGCCGAACCAACCAGAGCAGTGAAGTTCGAGAAATCTGATAACTGGCGTTACTGGCACCAGACAATTTCCTTGCTCCAGCAACACAGCGCCCACATCTGGCATGTATGGTTAGGCCCTTCCACGCTTAGCGTCACTTTTAATTACCAAATCCTCCGAAACGCTTTGGGTCTTATACCAAATCTAAGGACGCTATGCCTGTATGACGACTGTATTCCCAGATCATTAGCTTCAATTGACGAAGCTTAAACCAGACTTAGTGACGACAGTAGACATCACTTATTGCCAACCTTATCACACCTGCAGGTGATCGCCAACGCCTAACCTTACGTTGGAACTCTGCCCCATCCTGAGTTGGGGCATGATGAGATCCTGCGCAGATATTCCCAACAAGTGAAGAGAATTTCGTGGCCTATTGACGTCGAACAGATAAGCCAGGTCACCGAATGTAGCTTTCAAGAAGTTCAACAAATATGTTTGGTCGTACCACCCTCTCACAGTGACTGGGATAGACTTTGCCGTTCTGTTCGCACTCCAAAACTGGTGAAGTTGAAGGTGTCAGTGTATGGCTCCTGTAACCTTTGCGACAGACTGGAGCCCATCTACAGTAACTTTCCAGACTTGATATGCCTTGAAGTAGAACTCCCATGTGACAACAATGACACTATCAGCTCATTGCCACGAGTACGATTTTAAAATGTCAAAACATTGGAGATATCTGAGAAACCTGAAACTCACTATGACCAATTACTTGCCCACTTTCCACAACTGGAGTACCTAATGACAAATGATATACAGTGAGCATGACGGCAAAGTTTCCTTTCAGGACTACGGTCACTTAGAAGTACGGAAAAGAATGTACACAAGGTCAATCCAAGCGTCAAACATTTGCACGATGTTCCCGACACTCAAAGAGTTCATTTTTTCATGGCAAGACACCAGTACTCGGAATGAAGGTTCTTGGAAGGTTGACCAGTACAAACGAGGGGCCTCTAAGCCAATTACAACGACCATGCGAGACTAAGATAGTTTTAATACATACCTATGATATTTTTACAGTTTGTGCACTTATCCCCATTGTGAACAATCAAGTGTCTTCGGGAATGATCACACCGTTGTACTTATGTATTGGATTTATAAAAATGATACACTCAACACAACTAAATTGAAGCCTTCAAATGCATGCTACTGTATAACCTAAAACCATTTGGATGTAATAAAGCAACGGAATCTGTCCGAAATTAACTTTACGACTATCGCTTCCTTTAGAACACAGTTTAGCATTAGATTAAAGCACTGATTTAGCCATAATTGACTTCAACCTAACGTGTCGTTTGTTACTTCATCACAACACTTTTCGTCAGACTCTGACTTTGACACCAAGACCATCGACTATATCACGTTTCATACTATCATTATCCTCGTTCAGGTTGATATGGATCCCTACATCGATCTGGTAGCAAGTCCAGAATGATCATAAAAACTAACAGACACTGACCGTTCATTTCTTCCCATTGTCCACTTGTTCGAAGCAGAAAACAAACTTTATTGAGAAGCATCAACGAAAGCAGTCTTCGCACGCAGTTGCCTGCAAAACGCTAACAATGCTAATAAATCCTGTTCGTAATGATCACACGTATCAGATCATTTGACATTTCCAACGACTGATTTCAAACTAGTCATTTTCAAGAAAGCTGTTATTAAAAACGGTACATTTTGTTTGCCAACGCACAATTAAAAATATTAATGCGTGACCGTGCATTGTAATTGTAATAATTAACAGATCAGTTATTCCTTACAACGAATTTCGTGTATATTCCCGAAATCTTCGAAATTTACACGACAAGAATCGTTACAAAAATAGAAGTTATTCTTCAGTGAAATACACTTCAATTGTTCTGGGCGTTCACGTGATCATAAAAGCTTTGCTCCACATCTTTTTAATAGCCTAGAAAAGATGAAGAGAAAGGGAGTCCAGTCTTCCGCAAGATCTTGCTCCGTTTAGAGCAAGGTGAGAGAAGCACCCACTCGTTCTCTACATTTATTAAGTAAAGCCAGCGCTAACACTTTGGTGCAATGTCAATTTGGAGCATACGTGTGTGGACATTCAGCGAAGTCTAAGGAACGATTCTTTTCCTGGGGCAAGGTGAAAGCTATCATCAAACAACATTTTTAACAGAAAGTTTTTAATTCGAAATATCGCTTTCAAGGAAAGTAATGAGTGCTTCAGGAAAAGGATTAATAGGTCTGTGGCTGTACAGAATGGGCGACAGCACAGATTGGACTCTGAAGGAAGGGGCTCAAGGAAAGCCTCGTGAGGTATGTATGAATTTTTTTTCTTATACTTTATGAAAACAAAAAGGCGATAAAGATTGAAAAGATGAGGGGCTTTTTAAGGATATGAACACGGTTGAACTTCACAAAGAATCGAATCACAACTGCGTCGTCTTTTCTTTGAAAAACCAAGTTGGTGGACTGGCCCGAGCTCTTAAAGTATTTCAAGACAAAGGCGTGAATGTCATTCATATCGAATCCCGGAAGTCGAAACGTCGTCCGTCAGAGTACGAAATTATGGTGGACGTGGATTGCGACAACCGATTGATGGATGATATCATGGATACTTTGGCAAAAGAAGTCGCTGCGATTAATCTAACTTCTTTTGAGGAAAGTGGGCACAAGTTTCCGCGGCAACTGACGAGTCTCTCCTCCATGAGCAGTTTCGGTTATAAGAACAGTCTAAATAATAGTTTTAGCGGTATCATAGGTGTTCTATATATACATACTTTAAATTGTTTGAAATCATTTTGCCCCGTCAATCTGCAGACTTTGGTGATATGCCCTGGTTTCCGAGGAAGATTTCAGATCTAGATCATGCACAAAGGGTGCTCATGTATGGCTCCGAACTGGACGCTGACCATCCAGTAATCCTTTCAATAAATAGCGAATGCCTACCAGTCAAGTTTCTTTTCCGAAAACAAAAATGTTGATCTTTAGGGCTTCAAGGATCCAGTATACAGAAAGCGAAGGAAGTACTTCTTCGATCTCGCCATGGCGTACAAATAGTAAGTTAGTTTTCTCTCAAGGCTCCGTATGAAGTGACAACACACGCTAAAATATAATTTTAATGTCGATTTCTAAGTGGTCAGCCCATCCCTAGAGTGGAGTATACCAAGGAGGAAATCAAAACTTGGTAAGTTAGGACCATTTGGTTATGGGGCTACTTAAGACACACGGGCCACTTCGTTTCTAAGTTTTAAAGTATATTTCAACTAAAGTATCTTTACTTTGGAACATTTAAGGGGAACAGTTTTCCGTGAATTACACAAGCTCTATCCCAAATACGCATGCAAAGAATATTTGGAAAATTGGGGTCAGTTGATGCAATTCTGTGGCTACAGAGAAGACAACGTTCCTCAACTGGAGGACATCAACTCATTTCTTAAACGTGAGGGAGCTTTACATGGTGTTCAGATGTCATAGCTTTTTAGTTACTTTATGATTTGTACTTGACTTCTATATTCTATATTTGGCAGGCAAGACTGGATTTCAGCTGAGACCTGTGGCCGGATATCTTTCTCCACGAGATTTTCTCGCTGGACTGGCATTCCGAGTTTTTCATTGCACCCAATACATTCGACATTCGTCTGATCCATTTTACACGCCTGAGCCGTTAAGTTTGCACCAGAAAAAAAATCCCCCAATTCCCTCCAAGAATCCCCTCAATGATTGTTGCTCAGTAGCCGTATGATTAGAATATATGAAAATATTTGATTCTTTACTGGTCCCTTCTTTTCCAGGGATTGTTGCCATGAGCTGTTAGGACACATGCCCCTCTTGGCTAATCCATCATTCGCTCAGTTCTCACAAGAAATTGGATTGGCATCTTTGGGTGCTTCTGAGGAGGAAGTTTCTAAAATCGCAACGGTATTTTTTAACTTTTTATCATCAATTCATCAAAATGTTTCTGTTCTAACGTGATGGTGTAAATTGTCTCAATCCTAATTTTCCCTGATTGCATTATCTGAATGAAATTTAGTGCTACTTCTTCACCGTCGAGTTTGGTCTTTGCAAACAAGGCGATGAACTTCGCGTGTATGGAGCAGGATTACTCTCGTCAGTTGCGGAGCTCCAGCATGCTCTTGAAGCAACTCATAAAATTAAGCCGTTTGATCCAGACATTACAGCGAAGGAAGAATGCATTATAACCACATACCAAAATTCTTATTTCTTCACTGACTCGTTCGACGAAGCTAAGGAAAAGATGAGGTAATTAAGTAAAATCATTTGTCCTATCCTATGTAAATTTATCTATCCATGGCGTGAACATAATTCACAGGCAATTTGCGGGGAAAATACAACGCCCATTTGGAGTTCGGTACAATCCATACACACAAAGTGTCGAGATTCTTAGCAATGCCCAGAAAATCGCAGCTCTTGTTTCTGAACTGCGAGGGGACCTTTGCATTGTACGCAACGCACTAAAAAAGATTCACGAGCAGGACGAAACAGTGGATGTTGAACGGATCGCCCATATGCTTCAAGATGGCATCCAAATGGAAAACGAAAATGGGGACCCGTTCGATGAAGTGGAGAATTAATTATAATCAGTTGGGTAGAAAAGCAGCCGTTATATAGTTATAATGACATTGCTTATTATGCCATTCTATCATGAATGTAATTGCGACAGAAATGCATCTAAAATCCCGATGGCTTTACCGTAGGAATATCCCATTTGTTTTTCTTTCGCAAAGTAACAAAAATGTTTAGAACATCCAAGTATTATATCAATATAACAATCCATAAAAGTATGCGATAAAAAAATTAATACAGGTGTGCAAGTCAATAATGAAACTAATGGGAACATTTTTAATTGTCGGCGATAAACTAGCGAGTAGACTAGATTTTATTAACACTGTACTGTCTTTTAGTCAGTGTTCGGGAACAAAACTTGTAACCCACAGCGCAAATTCAGGGACCAAAACTCTGTACATTTCGACATTCGACTACACTTGGTCGGAGTGGGAGGCTCACGGTACAATCCAATGTGTTACCATATCTAGACCAAGTTGTTTGTTGAATAATAGTCAATTTTAAACTTTAGTCATCAGCTTTGCATTACAGCCTATAAAATAAACTTGCGAGTACATACTGTAACAATTATGCGCTTTTCTTGCTTAGATTCTTGTGACACGATGTAGAGTAACTGCGTAACCTTATCAGCAGTCTATGAATGACACTGTGAGAAAGCCAAATATGGGGAAAACAGTTTGTGAAGGTAAATAGGTCGACAGGAATGTTATACTTTAAGCGAAATAAATAAATTGCTTTAGAATCAACTTAAGAAATATTGCTTTAAAATCAGAGTTCGACAGAAACATTTATTTTACTCTCCATTTCACAGAACGTCTTTAAAAATTTCAGGTCAATTTTCACAACCTGCTTATACGTTTCCGCAGCAGCACTTATGCTAGGTGTACAATAAAACAGTAGATCACGGACTAGTGACAAATATTACACGTAATTGTGATCAATATGTCCAGAAGAATAAAAATATATCTTTGTACAAGAACATACAAATAAATGCGTAACATAGATAAAGTTAGTTACATATTCGTTTCCATATGATATTTACTTAGCTACGTAGGTAAAAGTCTATGACTACACTTTAGCGAAGACGAACTAGATATTATATAACTTATTTTGCGCAAACAGTAAAAAAGGTAGGAGGGTCTTTTTTCATCGATTCACGCACTTGGCGTGAACTACATGATATGTCGATACACTGAGATTTATTGTCGCTCAAGATCACATTAAACCGGCATGTTACAACGAATAGATGAGGGTTTGTTGTTTACAAGAATTGATCGAAAAGATCATTTGTAATAAAAACTAAGCGAAGAAAGGTCTCACAAACATGTACCAAAACATAATAGATTATTAAAAACAGGACATGCATCATGACAGGTATAAAAATTGTGTTAAAACGGTACTTGGCAGTCATGATATTTTTTGTGGATCTATATCAGAAATGTGACTAACAATATTTTTTTAGACTTGCATTAGAGATAATCCAAGTAGTTTCCGCTGGTGGTATAGCGCAAAGAGTCACGAGAACGGAAAAGGCCAAGACATATGTAACTGTTGGTAAGTTGCAGGAAGTCTGAAAGTATTAAGATAACCTCATTGAAGCGAAATTTGTTAGAAGAGAAGGTGCTTACTGCCATTATGATAAAAAATTTTAAAATTACCTTAAGTAGGTGGATTAGCAGGCTCAGAACCGCCCATTGAAGCTCCACCTTGACTTCCTCCAGTTTGAGACAAGTGACGAACGACGTCAACCCAGTCATAACCACGGGGCCGATTTCCATCCTTGTCAACGCGATTCCATTCTTTCCGCTTCTGCGCCTTCGTGAGCTGCTCTTTCTTGGTCTCTTTCTTAGAGGAATCCTCGTCTTTCTAAGGCCACAAGGTACACATTTACTTCCAAATCTTGGTTCCATATTATCGTATTATTTTAAAATGCTCACATCGTCTTGGTTCTCGGGAGTTTGATTTTCCTTCTCACGATTTTCAATGCGACAAACATCATCAAACACGTAAGGACCGATTAAAGTGAGTATATTCTCTTTCATCCACTCAATCAATGTGTACGTTTGCTGATCTCCGATGTACTTCCATGCCTCCTCGTTAATAGCATTTATGGCAGTCGTTTTCGCAGTACTTGACCTGGCAAAAAATGATAACCCGACGGCATTATTTTAAACTATCCAATACGTCCTGTGCATAAAACAACCCCGCAACTCACAAATGCTGGTTGTAGAAGCTGTCCAAGCTGATTGTTGGAATGATGTCAGGATATTCTTGACCCCACTTGATTTCCACAAGAACTGACAACGGCTCATCGTTTTCTCCAAACTAAACAAAACACATCAAAACGTGAAAGATCCCATTTATAAATTTTTGAAGTCATAAAAATTTCAAAGAATCATGAAAGAATTACCTTGTACTGGATGGTGCTCCCATTAACAGGCTTGAAGTTTTCATCCCCATCGTAAATAGACATGAGCACCTCCATTTCATCTGAGTGCTCATTACGCAGATAATCAAACGATTCCACGTCAATGGCAGACGCCATCGTAGGTAATCACTTACCGCACAATCAATTTAGTAATTGTTCATCAATTATTTTCAACGAAACCAAAAACTGACACGACTAGGCAGTAGTGGACAAGTTGGGATGTGTACACATTGGCAAATCTCTCCCTGGCTATGATATTTGAATTAACTGGGGCAGTCAGAGAAGACCGTTCGACAGTGTAATAGAACAAAGGAGACGCTTTGATGGACAGCTTTCTCATAAGAAATAATTAATACAAGGGAAATCTACACCAAATCAATATAGCCCAGTAAGTACGAGGATCGCCTGCTTTTTTTCCTATTCCCAAACTACAATTTTAGTAAAAGTGTAAAAAATTATAAAACAGTAAAATTTTTCTATAAGAAATAAAAAAAAAAAAAAATGTTGAAGCTTTGCGGAATTTTGTTTATGATATTTTGGAATGGATCTTATGCTTGGGAGATTCAGAAAGAGGCGTACTCTCATCCCAATAATTTAGCCAGGCAAGTAATTTAGTGCACAATATTTGCATCCAAAGTAGATTAATTAAAAGAAAGACGCCTTTTTATAGATTGATAGGCGAGCTCCAAATCTACCACGAAATCAGCAAGTTTCTTACGGACGCTCGGGAAAAGTTGGAAACGGAGTAAGCAAGATATATTTAATATTTTAATGTTGCTGCAGTTTCTGTCTCGGTTCAAGGTTGGGAATTTTATTAAAATTGTGCTAGTTGTACTACGATTGTCTGGGATTACAAGTTTTCTACGGTTTTGGATGATTTGAAGTTGTGTGGGGATGGGGACTTCATTCAACCATGTATTCCGGTTTATACAGTGTACTATGAAGGTTAGCTAACAGGCCGAATCATGATTATGTAAATACTAAAGATATAAGTTCATTGTTTTCCAGTAAATAGGTATGTAAGAGAAAGTTTAAGGTGTCAATGTTGGTTTTGTTGTTGCCAGCACCCATTGAATTTTCAAATTTGACGGAAGGAATGGTTAAGACACTGAAAGAAGGATATCGCCGCAAATGTGGAGCGTACATTTTGGTTCTAAAGAGCTCTGGAGCCGTAGCAGAACTGCTGCACTTTGGAGATGACTATAGAGTGATTAACACCCGTGCGAGGTAATACTCAACTGTAATTTGTCTCTAATCGGGTCTTACCAGGCACACCGTGTATAATATTTCCTTGCAGATTCCTTATATGGTATGGAAGCATCGACAAGACTTTTGAGGCTGATGATATCTGGAAAAAAGTTCCAAATGCTATTTTGTTTCACACCAAGCTTGGAAAAAGGGCACGCAGGTACGCGTTGTAACTTAAGGGTTCGTGATTTTAAATAAATACGGGTAAACTCTGCTTCCGTTTTCTAGACGGATGACGTTCACTATTAAAGGTTTTAAATGGCCGGTTCTATCAGGCGTGCCTGACCCCACCCGGGTGGTCGACTTTTGGAGTCAGGGAAAGTACTTTGGTCGGACTGTAGAAAACTGGTACCGTGACCGAACTACCGACCTCAAAAATATTACGCTCAGAATTCTCGCTGTAGAGCATCCGCCCGGTGTCATCAAATACAAAAAAGGAGACGACAAGGTTCAGTCCATTCCATAAACATTTGCTGACAAATTTTTGAATGCCTTTTCGTTGTTTCCATCGAAAATTTAGGTGGAATATGCTGGCAATGAAATCAACATCATGAGAGAGCTTTCAAAAATTATGAACTTCAACTACGAATTTTTGGAGGTAG
>VICI01001299.1:0-13933 GCA_019593645.1 Akabosia matsudoensis
TTTTTTTTCTCTTTCATTATTTAAAGAGCCTCTCGTTTATTTTCTATTATGCCGAAATAGTTTCTGTGTTCCAAATCTAGTTCAAAGACTTTTCTGAATCTAACTAGCGCTAGTTATTTAGTGATTGTATGCTAGCTACTTTAACGGCACATTTTATGCAAAGAGAGCTCCCAACTTTTGTTTCCTCGCTCATTTAAATTTTCAAAAAGTTTTGAGAAGTTCCACTTCTTTTGTAAAAAGCAATTTTTCCTCAGAATAAACATTTCACATTTTCTTCATTGTTAATAAAAACAATTCATGTGTATTGTCTACTTCATTGTTGCCTTGAACAATTCTACGTAATTTCGTCGATCTACCCAGCCGGCCGAGAGTGGACGCTCGCTACAACTACAAAAACACGCGTTTTTTCCCAACATCGCCTCCTTTCACGGTTTGCTTATTGGTTTGATTTTTTTTCTCATAAACTCCACGTCTGCGCATTTCGAACCTTTTTTATTATTTTTTTCCGTGCCTAAACATTCGAGCATTTTTTGTAACTTTTTAAATGAAATATTCTAATCAATAGGGTTTCGTCCCGAAGCCCTATTATAGTTCGATGCAACCGTGAAATACAGGTACCAACTTCTTTAACAGTAAACGATAAACAACGCCGTAACCAACACGAAATATCGACTGATTTGTATTCTACATATCAGTAACTTGTTTTGACAGAAACGCGTATTATAGAATTTTTACGACATTAAAATTAGATGCTTCTGGATGGTTGCAAAATAAAGTCCCTTATAAATTCATCCTGCTCAATAACTTAAACATTCCTGAACAATGGGTGACGATATATGGCTGCTTATATTAATGAATTAGAATTATTAAACTAGCTTCATGGGAATTGCGTTCTTTAGAATTTAGATGGCTATGTACATTATTAAGCATTGGGATATTCTCTGCGACACGTAAGTTTCCCTTTGTTTTTTTTTGGTCGTTCGTAAGTGACAACAGCCATTAGCTTGAAAAATACGTTGTTCCCTTGTGAACCGTTTCTGGCAAGAGAGATGACAAAGAAGATTATGTTTTGAAGCCAGTAGCAAAGTTCATTGAGAAATCGTTGATTGTCTGTCCCGGTGTTAGATGTATGGATTCCAAAAATCACCTGTTTTGCGATAACTTCCCTATGATTTCTCGGATTGGCTCCAAATTTGGTATATGGGTTTGTCAGGGTCTAGCCGTGAACTGTATAGTATCTGGGCCTTATGAGCTAGGTCCTTCAGGTTCCGGAATTCGTTTTTTTCGCTATAAAATAGGGACGTTTGGACAGATGCTAACCAAAATCGGCAAAGAGGTTCTTCGAGACCCTGAAAAACGTTTGTGCAGGCTTTACGCATTTTCAGGTACCTGCTAGTTTTTGCTATAAAATGGAAACGTCTCAACGAATTGGAACCAGATTTACAGAAACGTTTACAGAAACGAATTTGTGTTTGTTTATAGGAACATGAATGCGCCCATTTTAGATTTTTAGTCAAAATTTCAACACGCTTGGTCGGATTCACATGAAATTTTATCATAGAGGTAAAGGAGGGTGTTGAATTTTTGTGTCTTGGTAGTTATTCATTCTGCAATGCTTCTTTATCACGTTACCGTTGTTTATTTATTTCATATACTAGAAAAATTCTGCTTAAATTACTCTGTCATCTCTAAGCATGGGCACGATAGACGTGAATAGGGCTGCTCCCTATCTCTCTCTCTCTGTTCTCACTAAAAAACAACTGTAAATTATTTTATAACCTTCGCCATTAATAAATTACGTTGAATTCAGTTATCTCGCTTTCGTAGGTGCCCAGCTCTAAAGAGAAAACATTGGAAACAAAATAAATAAAAATTCATGAAACATTTAGTTTTAATATTTTCTTTTTCCATTTTGTTCACTACAATATTGTTACGTGCATATGTTTTATTAGAACCTACAATTCACTCCCGAAGCCCAGAGAAAGCATTGTAGTTTGTCCGGACTGAAGTCTCTTGCTGAGTCTTTCAAAAAAATTTATGCGGAAAGCCGCCAGTTTAAAGTTAATACGGAACAATGGCGACAAATAAGTCAGACTTCAAAACACTCTTACGCATAATTTTCCTCCTGAAATTAGGCGGAGTGGAAGACTTCTACTATGACGATCGTAAACACCAGTTCATTTCATATGAGCATGGAACGCCGCATAGACGGCGTAATTACAACTTGCTTATTGTCCACCGAGTTCTTCTGATTATTCTAGTGCTTCAGGGCCTCCACTATTTTACAAGAACTCATAAACAGTTATTGCCGGACGATTTACTCTACAAGTTTGGTCTGTTCCTGGTTGAGGCTAATATGCTAATTGGAAATCACGTTCTTTGGAGTTTTAACTATAGCAAACCCCAGCACATGTGCTACTTTTTTAATCAACTGTTTCAATATCCAATCAGAATCGCTGGCACGCACTCTCCGAAGCAGACAAGCTTTCAAAAAAATCTTCGTTTTATTGCGAGTTTTGCAAATTTGAGCGTGGTTTTCCTACCAGTCTTGTTTGTTTACATCTTAAATTGGAAAGCACCGTGCAACCCAGTCTTAACTGGTTACTGGTTGCTACCTGAATGCTCTGATATACAGGACCGGTTCTACATACAAAAGGCTCTGGAGATGCCTTTGAAGTATCTCATATTCCTGCTCAATCATTGGATTTGGTTTGCTGCGTGTCCTAACGCACTTTTAGTAATAATTGGGCTCGGGGTTTCCTCAATTCTTACTCTATCCGATTATACAAATAATCTTATTGTCAACTACAACTCGTATCTAAGCGGGCACACGAACTGGCTCAATCTGTCCACGTCTTTTCGAAGTTTACAGCTACTGATGAAGTACTTCAACGACATTCATAGAGACCCCTTTTCCAAGGTGACACTAAGTGGTCTTACGACCTTACAAGGCTTCACGTTCGCAGCCCTAATCCTGATTAAGTCGGAGGACCCTAGTTTGTACCTGCTGCTTGGCATACTTGGGGTAGAAACTTTAACATCAACATCATGTCTACTTACCGGAATGGGGCAACTCTACACGGCATCTCTCAATGCGAAACGATCATGTGGTCTTCTATTCAGCCAAAACAAGAGCTGTTTAGAAAAGAGATGGCTCAAACGATGGTTTTGTAGTTGGAACAAACTGAAGGTGGAATTTGGTAGCATAAATTTCGTAGATGGGCTTACAGCTCTTCTTTGGATTGACTTTGCCAATGGTACTACTATCAACTTGATCATGCTCCTCAAGAACACTTAGACCGAAGTCGAGTTGCTCAGCTACAACATTAAAATAAATATTATCTTAATTATTATGTGAATTATGGATATCATTTTATGCATGAAAATTCCTTCAAATTTAACTCCAGTATTTCATTCATCTAAGTAATTTATAGTAGAACAAGAATTTGGTGGGTCGGAAGAAGGTTCTTTACTTTCTGAATGACTCGTCAAAATTATTGTTTTCAACTCTTCAGCTTTTCAGGAATCCCGCTGCTGACGGTCCCGCTAATTGACTGAGTTTCTACTAACAAGGAAAACACACTTGGTGCCACCTTCCACTTCAGGTTATCCTACGATATTCTTTGTCAAAAATTTTCACGAAATTCAAAAGTTGGATTTTTTAAACCCTCTACGGCCAAGATCTTGCACATCTAAATAGTGTTTACTCTCTGAAAGGGCACATGGAACATCCTGCTTACTCAATAAAACTGCAAATCATTTACCAAAACACAGAAACGCATGCATTTACAAACCAATTTATTAGATTAAATTTTAATACGGAACATTAACAGTGTTATGTAATAGCTTTTAGTTGTTTACCATTTTCCCATTAGTAAACCGTAATTAATACGCTATAACAATTTAAGTCTGTTTATTTAAACATTCCGCTCGCTTGGAAACAAAACAATGACATTATCATAGAGTATAATTAGTATATCCACCGAGAAAAAAAACAAGGAAATTGCCAGAAGGCCGTTTGTTTCTGAGATTTTCTTAATTAAAGCTTAGATTGATGGTCATAATTAAGTGGTCGAAAACCAAGGTTCCAAGTAATCCGCACGGCTGAAATTTATCTCACTGATGTAATAGGCCGTGACAAATACATTATATCATTTTGGGCTCGAAATGGAAACGTGAACGGGCATTTTCGAAGATAAATAGAATTTATTTAGTTTATGCTAATTAAATGGCCAAAAACCAAGGTTGCTACCAGTCCGCACGAATGAAATTTATCTCAATGATTTTCATGGCGTGACAAGCACGTGATATGATTTTTGGTTCGAAATCGAAACGTGAACGGGGGTTTTCTAAGATATTTTGAAATGTTGTTTGAGATTATTTTGCATGTTTTATTTTCAAAGGTTTATGTATAGAGAAAATGCATGATTTTGCTGTAATAATTGTAGTTTTAATTATTAAGGAAAATATTTATTGGCATTAGTCCATACATAAATGTTGAATTAACGAAAACTCATTCGAGCTATTCGGCGCTGGCGTAGCTAACCAATTTTGCGAGATATCGCACATACATTTATATTAAATTCGCCTGTTATACTATGCGGATATCTGGGCAACGATTTCACATAATGACTTCTCGTTAACTACATTTTTACATGCCATTATAGGAAAACTAATTTATTGAATTTGCCTTTTAACTTCCTCTCCTTTTTCTTTTTTTCAATGAGGCGTTACGTGCTGTCGTTGGGCGCCTGTACTGTACACGGTTCTCAACTGGCGGGATAACACCGTAAGTTTCATGCCAGAATTTTTTTCCGTCGAGGACGTTGGCAATTGTTCGGGAAGCTTCCCGAAAGCATTCGGTGTCAGTGCTGTGGTGCTCCCGCTGCAGTTCGCCAAAGACAAGAAAAGTTTTAAATTTCATGGCCATGAGAAATTGATAAACTGCTGGCAGAACCACATAATTCTCAATGGGGTTGCAGTCTTTTAGAATGGTGGTCCAGTCTCCGTTGTCCTTGGTCAAAACTAGAACGACGGCGTGTCCCCACATCTTGTCTTGTAGTCGGCCGCCAAATATGATGCAAATTGGCTTCTCGGCGTGCTGTTTTACGCTCCTCACGTCACTTACTACAGTACTCACACATCCAGAATGTTTGAGAACGTAGTCGTTATGGGAATGTGTAATCTGGGACCGTTGAGCCATTCCTCGAGATGTGTTGCAAACTATTCGTTGAATCCTGATGCCGTTTGCTCCCACATAGAACTAGGAGTTGCCACGCAATTCAGCATGTCACAATGCCTTAATCCCTTCGTTGAAGTGGTTAAATTTTCGAGCCTCGAGATTTTTGCACAAAATCTCGTATTCTGTGAAGGTTTCCTTTGATGATTTGGGTTCATGGTGCGGAAAAAGGGGACGACGGGCATCTGGACGCCGATGTGCATAAATTGGCACTCGTCATACCTGACGGCCATTCTAGCGCTGTCCTGAGGAGTTGTAACGCTTCTTACGAATGTGGGATCCCTTCCAGTGTCATCAATGTCATCCTCATCCGCCTTGTTTTCCTTTGGGAGGGCCCTAAAATATTTAAAACAAATCAAACATGTGAGAAACATTAAAATTTATTTTCAATGCTAATGCTTTACTCGCCGTAATGCTACGGTTCCAGGAGTCCTCCCGTTTCTTTTTTGCTCTCAGGTGCTTCAAGCAAGGTCCTCTTCGCCTGCTCAAAAGTCATTGCTTTCTTGGACTTGGGAGCCTTGAGCCTTTTGACGGGCTTTTCCTTCTTTTTGATTCTATCTAGCAGCTTCTGCATCTTTTCGTCCATCGGCAAACGATCGAGTTTAACATACGGAACACGCCTACGTCTGGATGCGCCACCGTTTGGATTAAGGATTTCTTCCGGAGCCTCACCTCCTTTCTCTCCGTCGCCAACTAAACATGTGGAAAACACAAATGAAAACACTTAAAATAACCGCAAAAACTATGAATGTTTTTCAAAAACAACTCTTACCTCCAACTTCGTCCGCCCCCTTTCCACTGCTGCTTTCCTCCTGCCCATTTTCCGAAATCACTCCCCTGTCTTCCGGGATTTCTTCCAAACCCTCCCCTCCCATACAGGGCTTGGTACTCTAAGGAAATTATTAATTATCGTATCCTAAGAACAGGCTATCCGCCGTTCTGAAAACTGTTGTTAAGAATATAAAAAATTTCCGAAACATATTTAATTAATACGCTAATATTTCTGAAATCCTTAAAAATTGATATTTGAACCTGTACTTATGTGTCACTGAAATAATAGAGTAAAATGCAACCCTAAGTTAACATCCGACTGATAAGAGTTATTTTGCACTATATGTATTAGTAAAAAGGGCTAGATGCACGCTCTGTCGGAAATAAGCTGTAGCTGTATCATAGGAAGGGCCTTACCTCAAGGGGAGGCTGGCATCAAGTATGTGTTCCTTGTAAGTCTAACAGCTCGGTAAAGGGAAAACCGAAGAAACGTAAGAAACTAGTTGGTCCCCAGCCAGTTTGTTTTCTCGGGCCATGGTTCTGGTTGAATATATGTCTCCGCTTTGTTATCTACATATAATCACAACAGTGGCAACTTGTAGGCGTCCTGGTATAGGAACAATGAATATTTAAAAAACAGTTATATTGACGACGCTGAAGGCAAATTAGAAAATCAAACGAACGTCTATACAGCTGCTGCTAGAATTCCATATTGGGTTTAAAACATGTATTACATTCATGTCATTTCATTAGAACTATTTACGGAAAATGTCCAGGACAATGTATGTTTTATGTTTAGATAGATGCCTATGCATGCTTTCGATTTTTCTGAGCTAATATTTGTAGCTTTCCCAAATTTTAAATTGTTTTGTTATGAAACGTGGACAGCTTAATGTGTGTCACACTTTCCAGGTTTATCCGCAGTGAGACGAAAGGTGTAGTACCATATTTTAAGGTGTGGTTTACGCAAAAGTTCCAGTTCTACCAACCAAAACGGACAAATAAACTAACATTTCTACTTGAACCTGAATAGAACTATTTCAAAATTCCACAAACCGCTTGATTTGATTGAAAATCCATTAGGCTGATTTTCAAAAACATTTTGGTAACAAGGAATCCTTAGGGGTCGGACCATATGGACCGCCCAGAAATCATTCAACTAGCAACAATGCTATGAAGTCATAAATAATCAACTCAACTAATTTGTAAATAGTCCTGGACAATCGACTCGTGACAGTCAGTATTTCTACTAGCATACAATCATGGAAAGGCTTGCAGGCCTGTTGTTACTCGTTCCATATCACGACAGCCCTGCCAGGCTTCCAATAATTCAACTCGGTTTAAGAGTTGGGTACTTCTTTCTTCTGACACCGTTCTGTATCAGCATCTCTCAAAGTGATGTAAATTTTCAAAAATGCTTTTTGCGAACATTTCTATGTTTTTCGGTAGCCGTGTCGTCCATTTCTTGGATAATCTCAGAGTTCAGGTTTGCAATAGAATCTTTTCAAAAGCTAAACGCAGAAAAGTTTCTAGGGTTCTGCGCATATTTGAGTTACGTATATTGCAAATTAGTCACCTTAAAGATACTCTGGATGGACCTTCGAAAACTCGAAAAGTTACCCAAGACAATTTCTCATTACACAAGGTCCTTCAGTGCAAATAAAGTGAGATGGTATTTCTACATGTACATGATATCCCACATTTTGATATGCACAATCAAATGGTACCAGGCAAATTCTGAGGCGCTATCGAGTCCGGAGAGTTGGTGGTGTCAGCTGGTAAATAAAGGTCGCCAAAACCTGATCGTTCTGGAAAGCTTAAACTGTACAAACACAAGTTTTACGTATGACGGGCTGAACCACATTGCTGTGGGAGGGTTTGCTTTGATGGGAACCTTCAACAGGTAGAATACGGCTTGTGCTCGAATTTTATCGCTTAGTTATTATTATTATTATTATTATTATTATTATTATTATTTTTTTTTTGCTTTTTTCCTTAGGCGGTTACTAACACCATTTGGAGACCTAATTATTCTGATGTTTGTTCTGGAGCTCTGGTCTCAATGCCATTGTTTTGTCAAAGGTTTTAAAGGAGAAGTGCTCGAAACAGAAATAGCTGCACTACAACGACGTAATTTGGACTGGGCTCATATTAAGCAAAATTACAGTCGCTTGAAAAGGCTGGCGGCATTGGCAAACAGTATTCTTTGCTCGATCATTGCTGGATTCATACTTGAATCAGTTTTGTACTATTCAACATCATTTGATTTTCTTCTTCGCTTTGAGAATGGAATTCACAGGGTTCAAATGCTAAAGCTTGTTTCAACCATGGTGAACCTTTGGGGAACTATTATGATACTAGCATATGCTGCTGACATTGTAGTTATGGTACACACACATGCGAAATCTTATCCAGTATTCGATTACTGATTCATTTGTATTCCGCTACATCTATCTACTTGTTACAATTCATGATTTCAACTTTTATTTCCTTAGATGAATGACTTCAAAGATTGGCTGAAGGACCACCATCGAAATGTCAATGTTCCATTATGCGAATTGTGGACACTTATGGCTGAAATAAAATCTAACCAAATTTCCGTTAAAGTTGCAAACATTTGTCCCATTACACATTCATCAATAGCGAGCGTTAGTTCAATTAAATAGTTACATATTGCAACTATAAATTATTCTTGCCTTAACAAATTCAAGGCACAGGTACAAACTTTTCTGTTCCGATTAGATGATTGGTGCTGTTACAACGTACTTTATCATTTGCCTTGAAAATTGACTGCCTTCATAGGCATGGTTCATCCTTCCTCACCAAAAGGAGCTTCCCTTCGATCGTATTGATAGGCAGCAATCAATATATTTTGTATTTGTTCTGTTGACGAGTGATGATGAAAAGTTGAACACTTTCTAACTTTTAATGTTACGTGAAATTTCAGGATTTATGTAAAATCCCGTATATGTCTGGGACTTATCCAAATACTGTATAGGTTTGCATTAAACGCTTTTGTGAGGCTTTTCTACATTGTTTTCTCCTTTGATTGCTTTTGATTAAATATTATCTGTAATGAAAACTACGAAAAACAATAAATTCGTTTCTTTGTTGACCTTTCACCGGATGCTGGAATCGATGTTGTGTAAGCTTTGCTCAGTTTGTTTATTGTTGTGTAGGTGCTTAAAAAATGAATATCCGGCGTAAAGCTGGCTATGCAAACTTTATATAATCTTTTGCTTTGTTTTTAGCCAGTAAAAACGAGCAGGTTAATATTGATTTCTAATGCATGGTCTCATTATTCTGCGTACTAAACAAGTGTAATACACTTCCCAACTGAATCCAAAAAGAGATTGTGCTTTTACCCCATGTATGTGGCTGGAAACTGTGTTTCATAATCTAATATAATTTGCGCTGGTGTAATGTACTTAATTGAACTTTATTTTTGCGATCATGCTTTTGCAATTACAGACAACCAAATCAGAATATGTTATATTCATAAATTACACGAGTCCCTATAGATATAATTTTGACTCATAATGTGATTCAAAATGCTTTGTATACTCAATTTTTCACTTCGAGTAAAATTTGCAATGGGGTGCCGACGGCACGACCATATTTTCAATGCTACCAAATTTGTGCATCATTTTCTTGTGAACTCGCTTCACAACAACGGTTATCGGGGCTATGGACTTTGATGGTCCTGTCCTTATTAGCTATTCTCAAAAGTGGAATTTAACAGCGCTGCCACATGAGATTTTGGCACTAACACGAATGTTGTCTCTCGCAAAGATTATGTGATTGCCCCCCTCCCGTTTTCACTGTTGAAGCAATGTTCCTGAATAAATCAAGAATTATTCAGTTATAGAAACCACCTTCAATAAACCATTGCGACAAACAGGAACAAAATCTGTTGCGTACGACATCTCGCTCTATCTCGGGGCATCTGATACCTGTTACATGCATGACCAATCTCGCAATCTTATTACTGACTGTTTTGGCGTCGAGAAAAATATTAAATCAATCAGCTCAGAAAATACTTTACATTTAGATGTTAGATGGCATGAGCCAATGCAGCGAGCTTCACCAGTTTGCTCACGCTCAAGTTTCTTTCCAAGCGAAAGAAGTTTAAGCTGTCTGCAATCTACCTAGTACCTAGAAAAGACTTTCACCTAGAACCACACGATTTTCATTTGAAAGCTGGCAATAGCTCTCCTGTCAAGGACCCACATATTCATAGCATTTTCGTTGCTAATGAAATTTGATTAGGTATTTAAGAGGATTTCGTCTTTCGAAGGGGCGGCAGGGAGTAAAAAGGAAACCAGAGGTTAAGGCACTTAATTTGAAAAAAATTGTGAATGGGAAGTTAGACTTATTTATAATTCTTACTTTTATAACAAACAGTATTGGTAGTCAGTTCCTCAGATTCAACAAAAAAATTAAGCGAAGGTTCTCCGACACTACTGGGCCGAATGTTTGAGGTCAGGTGTGGGTCCACCCTTATGTTTTAAATATGCTTGCCTTAATTTTCTTTCATATATGTGCGGTTGGACTGGACGGCGCAAATGGTTGCAATCTGCAAATTGTATCTTAATGTGAAAATTTTTCCCTGAAATCAATTAAGTTTGTAAAATGGTGTATTGGTTCTTGCTATAACGTTACTTCGGTATTTCGTTGCAACGGTTTATCAAGTTTTATTTCATTATGTTTACTGACGCTCTAGTTATCTCGCTCTTTCTACACGTAAACAATAACGTAAATTTAGCAGACGTTCAACATCACTCTTCCAAATATTACAACCATTGTCTTCAACTGGGTTTACTTTGCAACGCTATTGTCGCTTCCGTAGGGTTGCGTATAACTGCAGCATGAACAAACAAGCAGCGAAATTCGCTAAACAAACAGTTTAAAGAGAGTACAATTTATTTGACAATCGACAATGTAGTATGCGGATGTACACTGGAGTGTTACGAAATGGAAGCAAACTTTGGGAAAGCATCGAGTGTCGGATAAAATGGAAGTGAAGAAAATCTTCATTGGCTTTGCTGTCTATGCAGAATCAAATCGTTATTTTAGATGGTCATGAATAGGTATTCGGCAAGTGACTGTCAACTGTAAACGAGTTCCTTCTTTCTGTCATTCAGCCGGATATTACTCGGAGTTCAGTCTATCGCTTGCAGTCTTTCCGGCAAAATTCAGGTTAGCATTGTGTGACAATTCGAAGTCTTCTCCACCCATGGTAGATGGTCTACCCTGAACACACTGTATATTAGCACTTTGTAGCAAGTTTATCCTTATATAAGATTTGCAACTATTGAAAAGATCACTGGTTGATCCTCCAGAGAAAGCATTTGATCGATCGTCGCGCCAAAATAAACAAAGAAAACCAGTCAAAAGATTGTTCTGATCAATTACGATGAATATTTTAGCAGAATACAAAACTAATAGTTGGTTCAAACGAAGAGTAACTGCGTATGGGTCTTTAAAAATACATGTGTAAGTCAAGGCAAACCAGTACACGGATAACTTTGCGGTAAGGTAGCAAGCATGTCACAGACATGAAAATTTTAAGACGAAATATTGATTTTTGGATGAAATAAAGATTAGTCTTTTGCTGTTTCTTTGTCCCAAGTGGGTGCAAAGCGTTGTTTCGAGCTTGGCAAATGTTTTCGGTCTTGTATTTACTCATTTTTTGGAACAATGCGACATCACAAACGCGTTTAGCAATAAAGTTTTGTCATCTAGAGAGACTTCCAGATTTACTCCAAAATGCTTCGGCTCCCATACTAGAAGACCAATATTTTTAGACTCGTAAATCGTAACGGAAATGTATGAGCGCCTCCTCCGTTGAGCAACAATACGAAAGCCGAGAATAAAGTGTTTCCTTTTCAGCTCTATTGCCATTTGCATAAACGGTTATTTTACTCAAACGGAATGGAAAGGAGCAGGTAAAAAACATAATCCCGATAAAAAAATAATAGTCTCCTTCACAGGATCCCAAACATTATATCCATCGCCCATGCACATTTGTATGAAGAAGGCTTTTTGTTTTGGACATGTACTGTATGCTGGATATCGCAAGACAGCAGATTATAACAGCGGGATACAGCCTCCCTATTGTACATAATAGTCAGTCGAAAAGTTCTTCATTCTTTAGCAGGTGTACGAATTATAGCCTGGGCACTTTTGCAATCAATTCTCCATTTACGAACCATTATCACTTTATCTCCTCGAAAAAGGTATTATGAACACAATAGCAACAGGGTGAAGATAAGCTCGCCCGACAGCAGTAGTGGAGGATAAGATTTACACAGCTATTCATAGGGCTAACACAGTTTGCCGTTGACGAATTGGAACAGCGACTTCCATAAATTTCCTTTTTCCCATTCGTTCCCCTGGAACGAAACTGGGTAGGAAATACTTTCACTCAAGCCATCCTCTGTTGGAGAGGTATAGCTAACATAGAAAACAAACCAAACGTCAAAAACGTTGACACCTTGAAACTTGTGTAGCTCAGGTCAAAGGCTTTCTGTGAATTCACACCAACTTGAGGAGGATCCTACATATGACATTGATGCAGAATAATATGAACGTATTCCGGCTGAAAGCAAAATCTAACAAAAGGTTAAACAAACTGAAGCAGATTTCTCTAAAAGTTTTTTTAGGATGATGGTTGACAGAGCAAAGCTTTTTACATCATCTGCAACAACGGAACTTTTTCGGATGCGAGCTTAATACACTTTCTATGCTCGTCACAATGCTTTACATATTTGCCGCATATTTTGAAGGACGAAACAACAATAATTTCCGACCAGGAAATGCTAGACGCTTGGTCTATTTTCCTTTCCAAACAACTCAAAATTGATCGTAGCTTGGTGACATTCTTTACAGAAATTGCATAGAAAAACAGATTCTTCGCTTTAAAAAATATTTTGAAATCCGTTGGTTTAGAGCTCCAGCAAGGTCCAAACTCTTTCCATGTTGAGTTCTGATTTGGTAACCACTTCTTGATTCTTCTGCTGTTATATTCTGCATTAGGAGCTTATCAAGCTACTTTTTTAGTGGGTACGAAACATTTGCTAAAAATGCATATGACTATGACTGGGTACCAACCTTGTTCCTTGTTTATTGGAAGTTTTGTAAGACAAACTTTAGTTAGGAATGCAGAACATACACTGCCCATTACTTATATTACTTAATTTTCTTTACGTGCACCACAATTTCATTATTTTCATGGCTGGATTAATTATTGGAGACACATTTTGGTGTAAGTAGCCTTCATCAAAGCACATCAGCGAGTAAGTAGAAAAAGAGGCAGAACAAGACGCTTTTGTTGTTACATGTTCAGAAGCAATTCTGAAAGCCATTGTAGCCCTCGGTACCCATTTCATGAAATACTTCAATTATACTGCCCATTCTACGAAATACTACCGCTTTGCCGAAATGTCAATAGTTTAGTTAGTGACCTACACTGGACTGAATACATCAAGTTCTAAAATGGAATGTTGACAATGAGGTGAGGAGTGGAACAGTGGAAAAAATGTAACATATTTTGACTGACACGACAAATTCTATACATTACGCAAGAAGAAAACACTGAAAAAGTACAGCATGGATCATTAACAACGCACTCTGCCTAAGTAAGTACTATACTTGATTCAGTTAGAGGAAGAGACCCACCAGACTTCGCCTGGTGACGTTCCAACGTCAGCACCATGGTGACGTTTCAACGTCAGCACCATGGTGACGTTCCAACGTCAGCACCATGGTGACGTTACAACTTCACCATCCTTCATAAGCCCTATGTTAAAAAAAAAACAAAGGTGACGCTGGAACGTCACTTTACATTAAACTGGTGTTTAATGAAGATTTTTTTAAAGTTTTAACTTCATCAACATAATCTCTGCATTTTTTAAAGGCATA
>VICI01001300.1:0-23789 GCA_019593645.1 Akabosia matsudoensis
TCAGTATATAATATTAATTGAATATCCTATACGTAATTATTCATTCGTCAGATTTCTGCCTAAAAAGCTATATTAACCAGTTCGTTGCACCCGGAATTCTCGAAGTATAAAATTAATTGAATATCCTATACGTAACTATTCTATTATTCACCAGATTTCTGTCTGAAAAGCTATATTAACCAGTTCGTTGCCCCCCGAATTCTTTAAGTAGCGAAAGTGAAATCATGTATTGAAAGTGCAATAAATAATTTCCCCCATTTCAACTTTCGCCACCCCGTAACTCATGAAATTTGGACCCAGATTCTTGGAGCACAATTGATGCAAATAATGAGTGTTATAAAAAAAATGTACAATAAAAAATTTCCTCTATTTACGAAGCATTATCGGCAACTTTCGGCACCGCGTAATTCGTCAACCGGACCACCTGATAACTTTGTCAGGACGAGCTTTGTCCACCACTGCTTATGTATGGAAAATGGAAATGGAAAAGGGAAAATGGAAAATGATTCTATAAAGTAGCTTCCGCGAAGAGATAAGTAATTTGAAAACATACCCATAATTTGTTGCTACAATTTAAAATGTCGCTCATAACCCCATTTCCCCATGCTAGTCCCACTTAATACCTTATATTTGATAGTTATACAGGGCTGTCTCAGTGTCCAATACTTTGGCAAAGCCCTAGAGTCCCCGAGTCAGGATATAAATTTGGTTTAGAATTGTAAACTGCCATACGAGACATGCAATCACTTAATAAACGCTACACTTAAAAGCTTTCTGTTTTTATACGGTAACACAATAGGCCCCTAATGATCCCCATCAGATCGCACTTAATTCCATACGGTTCATAGTTCATTGGTGAAAGTATGCCCACAGCAAGGCAAAAACTTTATTGTAATGAATTATTTGTTACTTTATTACGTTCAGTTCAATGAAAGCGAAAGCAAACATTAGGCAGCAAAAGGAAATATTTATTTTATTAATTTTGGGCGGTTTCCTGGTATTTTTTCGATGTAAAAATAATAAAAAAGTTCTCAAAGCTAATATTGTACACTTTCTCCTAACGCATCTGTAATCGCACAATTCTTGGCACAAACCTAATGCGAGTTATTTCAGAAGAGAATGAATAACAAAATTGATAGACCCATATAGCGCCTTGTAAGGAAATTGATAGTTGTACTAATAATTCCTATTAATATGATACTTAACCAATGGTACACATGTAATGAACAAAGTGTACAAGATCAAATTTTATGTAGTCTTTATGAACACGACGGTGTGCTTCAAAAAAGGACGCATAGTAAAAATTATGGAGAGCTTTCCACTAACGGTAAAGTTAAATTCAAACTTTATTTGCCTTAGCTTTAGACGCGATTTCATAAGTAAATAAAAGTTGCCAAGCAGCTGTCTATTTACATATCGTAGGCCCAATAAAAAAGGTTGCATAGTTGCATCGAGATGTACTGTCGTTTATACTCCAAGAAAAAAACTAGAGTCAATACTTCTGAAATTTACACCATCTGAAATTTTCTTTGTTCAAAATACGCAAATTTTTGTGCAAATGTGGGTAGTTGGGCTTCCGGAGAGTACACTCGACTCACCAAAAAATTGAAAGAAACCGTATTTTGCACAAAAAAAATTCAGATGGTGTACAAGTCTACCAGAAGCATTGAATCTAGTTTTTAATCTTTAAGTATGAACGACAGTATATATAGCATTTAAAAAATCCCAATAGTTTCTTGCTACTGGCCTCCAGAGCCGGGAAAATTTATACTATACAGAGTTTTCTGGTTTTCCCTCCTCAGAAATGTTATGCCAAACTCTTATCCAATCTGGGACCAACGCCACCGCAAAACAGAACGAAAATATAAACAACGTCTGCAAGTCATACTGTAACATAGTTCTTTTACATGAGCTATAGAATAGGTTTAAAATTCACTCAAGACGTACTGGCTGCTTGCTCTTTTTCTTTGAAATGATAGAGTATTGGCTCGGGTTTTGCTAACTCCTGAGTGACAGCACACGAAACGGAAACAGTTGCAAAGTTGCAATGACGTTTGAGTATTTAGAAACAAACATAATTTTAGGAGATTCTAACCACATTATACAATTTATTGTTGCAGCTTCATGCTTATACACAAAATGTTCACAGCACCGCAGCGAATTGGTTAACGGACGAAGTCCCACGCCACATCTTACCCTTGCGGCTAAATTTCCTTACCGTGGGGATTGTAAAAGCATGGATGAAATTCAAACTAACTGTTGCGATTTCATTTTTATGGCTTAGCACAAACGCATGAGTAGCCCATTAAATATTAATCCTTAAATTTGTTATGTTAGGTGTGGATATTGCTTGCATGCAATTTTATTAGGAGGCAATACAACTACAATCATTCGATGCACGAGTCTCGGCAAGTGCCATGTTTATATTTTCAACAAGCTATCTGTGAAATACGTCTCTTGAGCCTTAACTCCAAACAAAATGTGTTCCCCTCGAAGATCATCGTTGACTACGTGCATTTATGTTTATTAGGTCCTCGCCTCAGTAAAACTACACAGGCATGTTCTAAAAAAATAAAAACACACATGTAGTTTTTCTGGTCTAGCGATGAAACGTCTTGTGAACTACATATTCAATCCTGGTCGATTTCTAGTTGTAAATTTTGACGAAGGCATTTGCGCCGTACCATGTCGTGTTTGGCACAATATGTAAAATGTAAATGTTGCATGTTCTCTGTGAAAAGCTTATAAGTATTCATAATGCGTAGTCCGGTAACGTATCCTGTTCAATTTCAATAACTTAGTTTATAAGAAAATTGAACAAGTTTGGAGATTTGCGAGGCTGGAACAAGAAGCCCGGGCGATAGCCTTAGAAATGTTCACCGTTTTCCCGTGAACCTGTTGTGACTTAAGGCGAAGTGAAAGCTGCAAAGAAACAGTGCTTTACGCTCGTAACCTTTTAAAGCGGATACTGGGTAAATTATGTATAAGCACAGCTTCAGATGTCGGAAAGTCCAAATATTGAATCGTAAAACAGTATGTGGCTACGAAAAAATATGCTAACCCCTTTGAAGACAGGCATTCTTAGTGCTTTAGGCAAAATAATATAGCAACATGCCTCAATATTCAAAAGAAAATTAAAGTGAAGCTTACTTTAAGAGGTAAAACTGTGAACTGCCATTGATTTGCGTTGCAAACTAATGACAAAGATATTTCATTCTCCCTCAGAATACAGGATCTATCGGCCAACAAACGATGTTCTTCCTTTATATTTTCGTGCAAAATCAAAAGAATGTCATTCTCTTAGAAATATGAAAAAAGTCTCTTATATCCCCATACATCCTGTGTACGTCAAGTTTCAAATGTTCTCTGTGCCTAAATTATATCCATATCGTGATCAAAGTTTGTCATGAAATTTTTCTCTCTCAAAGGATGACTATTTGCATTTTCATCGGAACGTAATGATTAACTAAAGCAGTGAAACACGTGCATATTTTACTTTCACTAAGGGAAAATGAAAAGTTGGGTGGTAAATATGTTCCCAGGGGGAAGTCTACCTGTAAACTTATTCTGTTGATACTTATTCGCTTATCTTTTCCTATACCCAGGTAGCGCCAAACAATAAATCGCTTTCATTTTTATTCTGGGCTATTTCCAAGCTTCACTTTAATTGATTTCCAGGGCTTATGATCACGTGCAAAGAAATTAAAAGTTGAAGCACAGACACCAATTTCTTTTAGAAACGTACGTATTTAATGCGTAGTTATCAGTCTATCTGTTGTCTGTGTGATTTGTTTCGCATTATCAATTCACATCAGTCAAGTTCACAATCCATTCAGGCTTATGTTTTTCTAAGCTCTTTTTAAAGATCCGATCTTAGGTTATCTTACTTCTCATAAGGTATCATTTGTAGAAAACGTGTTTCCATTTGCAAATGTAAGCTCACCTACCTGCTGTCAGAATACAATCGGAACATAATATAAGAAATGTAATTGTGCCGTTTTTCAGAACATATTTTGTTCAAATATGGTAGAATCTAATTATTAGATACAGCATAGGGGTACTGTGAGAAACCCGTATTTTCTAGTATGTTTTTCATTTGCAAGTAAAATGAAATTCAATTAGCGTAGTAAAATTTTGTCTTCGTTGTATTACTACGCACTCAAATATTTTTATGGGGATGATTCTTCAATGGATCATTGTTTTCAAACTTGATGTCTTGGAGCAAGTTTTGATCCCCTAAGTACTTGCCACGCAGGACTATAATACAGCACCAAGTGATATTCAGAAACAAGGATTAAAAATAAGCCTGTACCACAGGGAAGCTAGGAAGCACAAGTGAACGCCAAAGCCAAATGACCTCTCTCAAATGGAAACACAAAGTGAACTTTCCGAAATGGAAATCTGCTGCCACAAATTAAATTCGATTCTTATAGTGAACTATGACTACTACGAAGCATTAGTTTTTAATGCATTTATTGCTCAGGTGTTAAAGATGCCAGAATTTTCTTTCAATTGAAGTCCCGTAAAAAAGCAAGGGCTTTGGCAATTTACTATCAGCATAATTTTCAATGATTACTACAGATCAGCAAACGGCATCCCACCGGGGAAAGTCCTTGGTTTCCGCCACTCTTGGGCTGTTATGTTCTCCAATGTAATGATAATGACAAAGAAAGCTCATTCCGGTAATCGTGCAGCCCATGTAGTATAAACTCTCCGTCGTAAGAACTGCGAAAGGGTCGTCCTCACTTGTAGAGATTTAAGTTTTCCACTTTTGTAGCTTTCTCCCGTGTAACTTTCCTCCTTAGAGTTCCTCGGGAAAATCCAGTTTAGGGATTTTACGACAATATGCTTCCATGTACTCACTCAGGTTGTTTTCTACTTCGTCAATTTGTTTTATTGCATAGCGAGACATTACCCAAGGAAGGAAAAAAGGAGTTGTCTCGACAAAACTTGGTTTCATTTTGGTCCCGCATTGCTTGCTCCTTCGTCTCTTGACAGAAAGGACCCAGAAAGATTCATCAGATACACAACCACCAGTTTTTCTCAGCAATATATTGACCGGCAAGTTTCCGTTTTACGGCTGTTGGCTCCTACGACTCTAACCGAGCTGGAGCACAAGGTAGTAGAGATTTACCGCTTGTCGTAATGCACAAACTAAATATTATGAAGCCATTCAAACGACAGACCAGGAAAATTTTCAGATTCACCTTGTCATCAATGTATCATAGGCAAACTGTTATGTCTTTTGTCAAGAACGCAACAATCCAAGACCCTGAATGTATTTGCAGAGGAGAGAAATAAAGGTTGGGGGGAGGGCAGCAAGAAATGCTTCATAATGACATTATTATTTTCCTCAAAGTGGGGCAATGTGCAAATGAAAAAAAAGAAAGCACTGTCTCTATGTTAAATAGCATTTCCCGTGCCATATTGCAACAGCACTGATGACGCGTTTTTTGGTATTTTGTTTCGTGTGCTAGTTGTGGGCGTCTCATATTTTTAAAAGATCATTTTGATGTTTTCCTCTTCGCTAGACAAAACAGCAGGACCACGAGAATGATGCAAGAGTAGTTTTTCTTTCACATAATATCATTAGAATTTTGCCATTAGCTATTTTTGCAAACTATCTTGACCCCCCGGATGTGGTCTTATATGATACAAGATTTTGTAGTAAGTTTAAAGAAAAAACCTGTTAATGTCATCAACAGATCTCCTTGAGTGATAAAAAATTACACCCACCTACTGGGGAAAAAAGTCCTTATTTTCCGACAGAATGTCAACTGACCGTCAGTACAACTATATATACGGTTATCAAACAATATCACAATTAGATACCCTTCCATGGCCTAACCTTGTGCTGGAACACCTACAGAAGATCTGAGTCCGTGAAGAGAAATCTGAGCCCATCCGTAAAAATCAATAGAGCTACCTGATTTCCAACAACTACGGGTTTAATCCGGCAGTAGTTCTTTGGAATCATGTTCATATGACTTTGAAAATATCTGCGTAATCAATGCATACTTTACAATTGAGCCGGATTTCTATTGCTTCAGCTTCAAAGTTAGATTTTGTGAAACAGCAAGAGTGTTAGATTTTGTACAGCTATTCAATACATGAAAGATAAACAAAACACTTCCACGATAGTTATAACGAGGCAGCATATCTTTTGCAACTCTGAAGATTTCGTAAAATCAAACACCCAATCAAGTTCCCAATCAGTGCGAAATTTTTCAAACAATTCAGCTCATAAAAGGATGTCGTGCTTAATTTTAACGTGATGCATACATGGTAGTAGATAACTGGCTGACTTTAAACAAGGAACAGCAATTTTTTTTTTTTTATTGGAAAAGAACATTCTTTCGCAAGTATAATTGCAATATGAAACGGGTAACACACAGTGGGTAACTACACATTGTACAAATTAAAGCTTTGCAGTTAGTCCTACTCTGGAGAAAAGGTTTTTTTTAGTAAATCATCAAATAATATCCTACCGTAATAAAATCGTCATAACTCAAATGAAAAGGTCACTTTTCTCCTAATGAAAGGGCTTGCAAACAAAGTCTATACCTGAATATTGCGGTTAGAGAAAGCTCGTGCATTTATGCAACAGCTCCATAATATGACACAAACAGAATGCTTTCCAATCCGAGAGTTGTTAGTTTAAACTTGTTCAAAGTTAGTTATGACTGGTACACCTATACGGCTGGAGTCTTGTAAAAAAAATACAATTTTGTGGTCATTTTGAATATAATATCAATTATGTTTCAAATGCCAGACATACCATTGTGATATCAACGGTCAGTGGCATCAGGAATGAATATGCGCAAAACTGTGGCTACACTACTTCCTCATGTCTTTGCCAACCATATACCGCCACAAATAAATACAAAGTTATTAGCATTGCTCACCGAGAATCGATACCAATTCCTTGACGACCACGCTTCAAAACATACCAATGCTTAACCTAAGCACGTTGCGCACGTAAGAATTACTACTGGACATGGGATTTTTAAGAAAAATATGACATTTCGTTTGGTATTGTTCATGAAATGTTTGTGACGTGAAAAAAATACGGCAAGGTTGTGCACAGAAAGCATCGATTTCCTTATATGGAGAACAATAACGATATGAGATTGGAGTTTTAAATACGTAAAAATGACAAGACTAGTTTGTATCGATTCAGTAAAAATGGACTAGTTCATAGTTGAGTGATGCTTGCTATTTCGTCAATATCCTGTTTGGAAATAAAGCTCTTTACCCGAACGAGGTAAAGGGTGACCAAGTGATAAAAATCAGTGCGCAGTCCTCGAGTATTAGATTCATGATTTATTTGTACTAATTAGTTTCTCTAGATTAGTAAGAAGATGTCACCTCCAATTATTACCCCATACAAAAAGTGGTTCATTGTAAAAAGAGTTTGTCAAACTTTTACAGGCGGTCCCAAGTTTATCCCTGCTTTGAGCATAATTTTCATTCAGTTTGTGTTGTACATCATTCCAGCAGTGATTTTGTGCGTGGTCAACGTTTTGCAAGTTGAAGAGTTGAGCTGGAAGTGGAAAGGGATATTGACCGGTCTTGGCATTTTCCTGACAGATGTCACAATCTCGTTCCTCATTTGGATTGTGAAACAAAGAAAGGACACTAATGTGACTCCAGAAGAGATTGAAAATGGCAGGGATAACAGTCCTGACACTTCAAATACAACAGCGGCCCTTTTTGATGAAGAGGAAGCTGTAAGTAAACTTGTCTTTTTTTCAAAAAATCTCAGAATAACAAAATAAGATTGGGGGAGTTGCTGCAAAGTTTAAAAATTAAAACATGGAATCTTGTACAAAGGAAATTTAAATTTAAATTGGAGTTTGCTTTACATCTATGTTACGGGCGCATTCGTTTTGAAACCCGATTAAAAAATTCAATTTCCTGTTCAATTGAACCAGCTTTGAGTTTGTGTAACAAATAACAAATGTACCATGTTTCATTTACATAAAGTTATTCTCTTCACAGTTGCCTAACGATGGGTGCTTCAAGAGCTCTACATGGAGATTCATTGCGTCAAATGTTGATATGTCTTTGTGCCATTTTTTTGCCGTCTTCGCCTCTGCGTTGAGTGCCTTCTTTTGTGCCGGTATACTAGCGGATCAAGTACGTCATTAGGAATTACTAAAAAATGAGATTACTTAGTCTGCTACGAAATTTTGCGACGAAACACTATTCGCAAATAATAATCTTGACTATGACTTGACTATAATAATATTTTGAATATATTTCTAGAGTGTTCATCCCATACTAAAAGGATGCGTCATTTTCACAATTTGCAATGCACGATATAGTTCAGTCATTAACTCCCCTCCGGAAGTTAGCACGTTTGATCCCGTGAAACGCCGTCACTTGTTCTTTCGTCCATTCTACATTTCAATTGTCGGCTGTATTCACGTCGTTGCTTTAATGTAAGATTTTGGTAAAATTTTATTTAATGGCTACCATCTTATTTTCTCGGAAAAACACGCAAAAGTAAATTTGACATAGAACTGACATTTTCCCCAGGATTATAACAAACTGTCACTTTCTTTTAGTATCCAGGATGTCAATAGCAATAGTAGTAACGACATTACTGGTGAAATACATTTACTGCCGAAATCCGACTACCTCACGCTAACAACAGAGATCCCTGAGCTAACCGACTTGGGCGGAGGAGTCACACCAGAAGCGGATCTACGAAATATCCCACTGTCATCACCAGCAACAACATTCTCAACACACTTTGCCGTTTTGCTCTCGGTCTTACCACTAGTTTGGCTTTCAGGTATACTTCCTCCACTGGACGCTCTGTTTCCGTGGCTATTTGAAACGGTACTCGTTTAAAGATTATCAATAAAAACACAATTTTGCTATTATAATAAATTATAAATGACAAGCTCCGACTTTTGACAGGGATGCTCAGGATTTGTCCAATTTTTGAAAATAATTACTATCCTCATTTTATTTGGACAGATTTTGGCAGGATATGGTGGCAAATCGATTGGTTATACGTATTTGGGAACTGGTGTCAGCCTAGCATTTGCAGTGGTCGGTCCAGTAGCCACTTTCATACTCAGTCAAGAACTCAAAGTAACCTTTCTCTTGGAGTGTCTATGTGGTTACCTAATAAGCTGTGACACTGGTAAAACCGCTATTAGTGATATGATTGAGTACCCTATAAACTACACGTGTCATCATCATCTCATGCATGATGGAAATTTTAATTCTTTTCTTTTCACATGTGTCACTCCTCCGTCCCCAATTTCAACTAGGATCAATGCCCAAGCTGAAAGCGTCTTTGTGCGAGGACGTCCCAGCCAAATACTTTCTCCAACAACTGGCCAAACCCGCTGTGACAATACTTTGCTCGCTGCTCAGCATTTTGGCTGTGGAGACTACTGTTTCGTATCTAAACGAAATACCCGACAGAGAGATTTACTTTCCAGTTTTTGCTTCCCTCACGATTTTTATTGTGTTGACCACCAAGCTTTTCCAACTGTTCAGCGTGTCCCACAAACCGACATTTCATGCTCGTATACTCCTATCAGTTTTTACTATGTGGTACGGTCTCCTCACCATTCTCCTCCATGTCTGGTTCACTCTCGAGTTAATCACGCTCCATCTGGAAACAAGTCTGACAAAATCATGGGACACTGTGGTCCATTCCCTTCATCAGCTTTTACCTTGCATCCTTACGATTAGATTCTTCGGTTTGGCTGTGACAGAGCCACAGAACAGCACTGCCAACATGATGATAGCATATTTTGCCCAAGCTTTTCTTATACCCGAACAGCATCGACGACATTTTGTTGTTACCTTATTTTTCGTCTCTATCGCGCACGATGTCTTGAGAAGATTCCTCATGTATTCACGGATGATGATTGTTTTCACCTATTCAACTTTCACTTCATCTCTCCTTGACAGGAAGTATATCGCAGGTGGGTCATACTTTCTTTTGATTCGATCGAGGTTATACGAATTTAGGCCAAATTAAACGGGTTTTTTCGTTGATTAGGAGCTGCCTTGCTGTCAGCTCCTGTCTCTCTCATGTCCTTGCTGGTCGCTAGTGTAATTAGGGGTATGACTTTAGTGCCTATGTTCACGCTACCCATCTTCACCCTTGCCTTTCCTCGACCGCAATCCTTTTGGAAAGGACTTTGGCTTACTCGTGGCTGTGGTCATAACGAGACTCAGAAAATTATGCCGGTGGCTAGTAGTGTGGACTGGACTATCTACGCTGATGTGGCCCCGTTTTTAGTTCTTGCTTTTGCAAAACGCAGTGATGAGACAAAGACTGGTAAATACTGCACTCATTCGAAATAAGTTGATCTTTTTGTGTGTATGTTGGGTAGATCAATCAACACAATTAAACATCCTATTATTTTATGAAATCCTAATTCTAATACAATTACTCTAGAGCTACGACCTGGTGCCTGTTTCATAGCAAGATATGAAGATCGGCTGATGTTTATTCGGATTATTAGTTCAGGCTGGAAGTTTCTGTATGCTCAAGTGAAAGGGTTGGAAATCCAAGAACAAACTTCCTGTCACCATCAGGTACGTAATCGTGTACACTCTTGAGTCATGAGTTCGGCTTACAATAACTAAATATTTAAAAAAATGCATTTATATTTTATAGGAGGCTGCGTGGATGGATGAAATGTTTGAACAATACTTCAACTCATGTACGTCATGTCTAACGAGATTGTCCATGTATCCCAAGATGCTTGTGAATACAATCCAGCCAAAATTTTGCCTTAGTGTACCTTCATACTCTGAATCAAAGTCGCAGTTACCTAGTTTCTTAAGTAAATCGGGGAAATTCATTTTCCGAGACATGTTTTTTCGTGCCTTTTCCTACCTCTGGATTAAAGGGAATCCAGCCTTTCAAGGAGAATTGTACAGAAGACCGATAGCTAGTGGAGTTCCGCTTTCAAAAACGTCCTCCAGAGTACCATCCCATGCGTCGTCGATACTGAGAAATGGCAGCCTTAGTACACCGCCACAGTCGAATGGGTCAGAGCGGAATAGCTTTCAGCTCGGTACGGTATGCCAAGATATGAACGGAAATAGGGGCAACGCATTCAAATTGGACTCAGAGGAAGAATCGAGTAATCCGTCTCTTCGTGGAGCAAGTGCTCCAATGAGACACCATCCCCAACTAAGAGAAGTTTCCGCAACTAATTGGCAGGGATCTGTTAGCTATCCTCTAATACCTGGCCTCCCCAATATGACAGTTGAAGTATCAGAGTTGAAAAGCCAAACTATACTAGCTCCAGCGACTTTCATGAATGAGAGTGACTCAGTGAAGGATATTTCAAATGCGAGAGTTTCTCCAAGTGTCCTCGTCCGTCGAAGTTGTGGGTCGTGGGATGGACTTCCGCAGTTTTGGATGAAACAGTGTGTGGGCGACGCTATTCCACATAATGCTGTGAAGGCCAGAGTGGAAAAGCTTTGTTGGAAAGCATGGGAAGTAGCATTCGGCACACATGACGGTAAAAACATGTTTTCTATTGCAATTAGTTTGCCATACTATGTACTATGTACGTACTTTATTTCAACTCGCTAACAAAGAACTTGTTGCAGAGTTACACTTGCTTCTTTACTGGAACTTTGACACATCGGGTTCCACGTGTAGCTCAGTAACCACAAATTATTTGATTAGTTGTATTGTATTTTCATAGATCTGTATGAAGTTGACATGGCGAGATTTTACAGACGAGAGTTTGCCAGAAATATGAGAACAGCTTTGATTCACGAAAAGCCTGACGTTGAGGAAATGGCTGTGCGAGCTTTCAGGTACTAATTTCCTTGTGTTTTTTTGGGTATTTCCATGGAGCTAACTCATAAAGAAAAGCAATTCAGGGCCAACTTGCCTCTGTTATTATTAAGATATGCGACAAAACTAACTCTGGATGAAGTCTATGCGAGTGGGATGGACATTGATGTTCCGTTTTTGAATAATGTATCATCTGCGTCAAGCCATAGTTTGGATTTGCAGGATAACTTTCATGCGTTCTGTCGAAGTGAAGAAGACGAGCAAGCCGTTTTCCTCCAGTTGATGAGCTTTGAAAAAACTCATAGATTTTGTCCGTACGATGAGATTCCTTACTGGATGAGTGACAAGACAAAACATATTGTGTCGATTTCGACGGACTCAGATAAGAATGTTTTACGAATGTTTAACTACCAAAGTGACGGAGTGGAATTTGCTATGGGCGAGCTGAGCAGGTACTGCGTGGAGGGGATTTGGGCGAGCTTAAATACAGAGCTTTTGTACCTTACTTCGGACGACGATGAAAGATATTCTATTCAGGTATTTATGTTTCTTTGATTTTATCTTCTAAGCAATGGCATTTGATTTTGTGATTAATTTTTAAAATCATTCTGTGAACTAGCACAACAAGTACCTGCTGCGAAACATTTGTGCTCAAAGTGCTCAGACTCTAGGATACCCTGTATATGAAGCTACTTATCGTGTCAACCTTTTTGACTTTTCTCTGGAACAAGTTGCGACCTGATTACACCACAAACAACTTTTTATGCTGACTTTACTTCCTAACAACGTGCATAATGAAATAAATGAAGCCGGAAGTATGTATGTATATGCAGCTTACTTTGTATCGAAGAGTTTTAAATAATTACCTCAATAAAAAATTCATATTGCGTTGACATAATACATACATAATTCCAAGAAAAGAGTCAAGCCGAACTTTGACGGTATATGTATACTTAGAACTCATCTGATTTCGCGTAAAGCACTTTATCATCAAACATATACACATTAATGTAAGCCTCATGTTGACATTAAATTGGGGTGGCATTTCAACGAACTGTGAGCACTATGTAGCTTCCATACTGTCAACCAATATCACTATCAGACGATATTTCTGGTTTGGTGGTTTTGAAGCGCGTGGCCTTTAACCACAGAAATGGAAGGTGACCAGTCATACTACCAAATGCTCTCCAGAATTATATTTATTACGCAGAATTTTGGGGCAACATGATCCGATGTGAGATGAGAGAACGAGTAAAAGACAGCAGTAACTGATATGCAACTGGGACTAATTACGAGGTAGAATATATCAATGACTCTAATTACTCGACGACCCTGAAATAACTAGAAGGGCGTCTAACAATTTGTCTGGAGCTCGACTCAAGGCTAATGGAAGCGCTCTCCCTTCAACTACTGGCTTCGAGTCGTTCACGTCTAGCCATCGAGCAGCGGGGTAAATCCAATTAAACTACATTTAGGGTATTAAATTAAGCAATAAAAGTTCTAAAATTCATTTCCGGCCACTTCTTTTAAACCATTCCAGTTTGCAATTTTCCTACGCTTCGATTTGAATATTGATATATGCATTAAAGTCAAAATGTCACATATAATATCTGTTTTATTCACATATAATCAGTACACTGAATTTACAATTACGCTTACTTTGTACAAATATATTATTTTTGTCCACGAACACAGATCCGGTTGAAGCAACAAAGGAAATGAGACCAACAAGTAACCATATTTACGCTTACAAAGGAAATAAGAAAGTAAAAAACAAGGGAAAAAATAACAGGTCTGGTGTGACATTAAAATTAATATTTTCCTACTTTGCGAACAAGTAAAACTCAGAATCAGTAAAAGTTGACTACCCGCATTCATCTATCAGCTCTCAAACTGACAATACTCATTTCATTGCAAAGAATATAACATTAATTTATCGAGTAAATCACCGGCTACTAAAATACATAAAGCAAGTGTACATTTTAAAGAGAAGCTTGTTAACAGTTTCAATATAAATTTTTTTTTTCCTTAATTCTAAATCCTGGGGAAATGTCGTTTCTGATTGTGCACGTAAAAATTAAGTAATGCGTACATGAAAAAATGGAACACCGAGAATAATTTAATGTTTCCGTCGTTTGTTTCGATACATATGTTTTTCTTCAAAATTTTCCAATAGATTAGAGATTTTTACATTATTGTTGTTACTTTAGATTTTTCACCTCTAAACCATTATGAAACATTCACACAATTAAATTAGTGTGTCCAGTTTTCCAACTAGTTTTACGTTAAAGCTAAAATTTTACATAGTCTACTCGTGCGGACATGGAAAAAGGTTTCAGGTATCAGCCTACATCTCTCGCTTTTAAAAAACATGTTTTTACCCGAAAGCTCTTGGATGTATCAAATATATTTCATTCCTTTCTCGAATTTATCTTTCACTTAAATTCCTAACAACCTCGCAAATTTACTCATAGCTTACAAAATTTAAAAACCTTTTTTTAACTTTCCGCATCATTTTTAACGTAACAATCCCTCTTTTCAAGAGGATATCCACTTGCGTGGGCGATTATCGCGTGATCTTTAAATAAAACACTTGATGTGACAGCGATTTTAGATTAAATTAAGTAAATTAAAGCTGTGCATAACACGGACACAATCATGTATTAAGACATTAAAGTTGCGGTAATTTTTTTTGCATCGCTTGTAGCTTAGAATTTTCAACTGAACTTTAAATTTGTAGTTATGTACATGACTATATTTCAGTTGAAGTTTGGTGGAGTGTCCACTAATGACTGAGTATTTGCTTCGTTTGATTTAAAGTACGGTTGCTTATGCCTAAACTTGTGTGCGGACTGCTACTTTTACTCTTATTAAAATACTTATCTTTTCTTACAAATTTGATGACCATGTACCTGGCGGTGCTCGTACTTACATGCTGTCGTAAAAAACGGCATTACGTTTACAGTTAAAATAACTCAAATGCTTTCTGGCTATGAGCGAACTTTTACAGAATAAATGACAGTTATTTAGATTTTTTATTTATTTTCTATATGTAATTTCAAATGAGATAGATGATGATTGTTGTCTTACTAAGCCAAGGAAAATAGTGTTGAATCAGAATCGCTGGTGGAATATATCTTGAAGCCATGAAAGATATGTTCCGAAGTACATTGAAACGGAACGATTGAAGAAATGCAATTAAATCATTATCTAACCAGTCAGAGGTAAAACTGAATTAATGTTTTGTCGAAGGTTCATCGTAACGAGACTGACTTTCTAGGCTGTTCAAGGAACTTTATTGGTAAATTATCAATATAAGATTTTAAGAACTTAGGCTTTAGTCTTAAGAGATATCTGCCTTATATATGAATAACAAAATAATATCAATTATACTTATATAGCAACAAATATAGCTCGGCTTGCACTATACATGCAACACAGAACCACCTCGAAGTAGAAAATACAAAAGATTTGACCGAAATCCGGCACAAGTAAAAAAATGTATCAAAGTTTTGGAATTTATGACAGATAGTAGTCCTCTATTCAGATAGGTATCTGTTGCGGCTGTTTCTTTACTCTGGAATTCATGTTGCAAATTGGACACGTAAAAAAGTGCATTGGAATTAGCACTCACCAGTTTAAATTTACTGCGAGAACTGTTGCTGCACATTGTTTGGCAGTTAGTAGCACTGTCAATTAGTGGTGGACGTGCAGACATCCTGAGTGAACTGACAAGTAGTCTAACTTATTAGTGTTAGCTACTTTATTTAGCACGAACTGAAAACATACGTATTTATCTTGATAATGACAATTAAGGTTGAAATAGTGCAGTTACACCAACATTAAATGCTATGTTTTTCGGCTACATTAAAAATATCACTGATTTATTATGTGTAGTTGCATTGCTATGAAAACGAAAAAAACAATTTGTGCGTTTAACAACATAATTACAAACATACTCATGATATTGGCTTTCCTTAAAACCTTGAAAATTTCAAACTCACTTTGAGTAGAGTCTAGCAAAACTGCGTTGAGCAAAACTGATTTGACACGAAAAATGGGATGAACATGGCATTCTCTCTCAGTATTTATCAATATTAATTCCGCCGAAACGTTGGGAAACTGCGTTTTTTTGAATAAACACTCGTTGCAATTCCTACTTTCATCATTTGATAATATTAATTCAAAATGAAATTAGCGACGACCTATTGTTGCGTTGGATATTGTAAAAAATGATTTTTTTACATTAACTCGTACATACATCCATAATAATCTACTATACTAAGAACTACTACTAGTGTTTCGACTTAGCTTCGTATGTACAAATTCGACTACAATTTAGTGAGGATGACTATTGGTATAAAGAGTAGAACTATTAGAGTAGCCCTATAGCCGCTAGACTTTTTATAAAAGAAGTCGGTTTTACTTCCAATATGTGGATAATAATTAGTTTTCGCGAATATAAGTAGTTACTCGGAAAGTTTTCAAACAATCTGAGGAGGATAGGCTTTCAACTTGACGCTCAGCCAGCTCCAGCGTTCGTATGCTACTCTATTTCGGTTCATTGACATGACGTGCATGACCGAAAAGAGTTATCTGAATAGTTAGTCTAATGGTAATTTATATCACAGGACGCAGTAGTAAGAAAATTTTTTCTTGCTTAAGAGTTCTATGTTTCTAGTCACAAAATTTTTCCTAGCTTGTTTATTGCACGGAGTGCGTAAAAAATATGAAAAACACGATTATGTTGAAAGATGGACTGATCGAAGGACATTTGTTTTTTTGAAGAGTTGTTCGACAAACAGCCAATCAGTTTTACACGACTGGGTCTCCTGACGTGTCGATTGTTTCCATTCCTTCAGGGGGAATCCTTCCATTTCCGTTGTGTAAGATAACTCCGTTTACGTGACCATTGGGTGCTGTTGTGATTTGACTTGTTAAATATGTGTCTATACTGGGCGGGGGGAGAAGTGGGGATGGACTAGCTGGTGTGGAAATCAATCCACCATTATTTTGACTCACCATTGACTCAACACAACGATATAATAGTAAAAAGTCCTCCTGTAAGAATTTCAACACGATTTAGTCGAGTGCAAAGTTTTTCATGTAAAACATAATTTCTAACTTAAGTTCTATTATATAGTAATACTGATATCACTTACTGGTGTTTTCCAAACACCCGGTCGTTGTTCATGGTAAAGCTTTGCATTCATGTAGATATCAGTGTGATTTTCATACTGAATTTGTTTTAGGCAGGTTGTCAAGCAACAGAAAGTGGCTGCCTCGGTTCCGCCAAAACTGTTAAATTGGCAAAGAAAACATTAGTATCAAATGAGTAAAGGTTTTTTTATATTGATTCAGTATTTACCGATCCACAACTGCAACAGGTCCTAAATGAGATTCTCTTGTGCATTCTTGTACATAATTGACAAGGTCCAGGACAGAACAAATCGGCGGTGGAACAGAGTGTGGCCACATAGGGCAATGTATCATTTTCACCGTGAAGTCGTAATCGTCTTGCAGAGATTGGAGTGAAAAGTCTCGGCAAATAAACCCGTTGTTATCTGTCTCTTGCTGATTGTTGACCCTGAATGTATCGTAGTCCTGACCTTCTTGAGACGACGGCCAGAAAACTGGATATTCCTGATCGTCCATTGCCGTAAGTAGTACTACAGTTTGTACGTTGTGATCCCACAGCATCTGCCAAAATTCTTGTATTGTACTATCAAGTGGATGTTGCGTAATGATGAACTCCTGGAGTCTTCGGAAACCTTATGGTGCATTCAAAATTTCAATTGTTAACAGATAGGCCGTATCATTGAAGCTCATGCCAAATTTTGCATAGGTACCTGGAACAAACGTCGCGTTTATGTACTCACTCCCTTCCACTCCTGGTTTTGGAGTTATTGAGACCCTGTACGCGTCCGTACACACATTATCAATGTTACGGTTCTTGCCTAGGTTGCATGCTTTCAGTGCTGCGGATTGATGAAAGTCCTTTGGTGAAAACTGAGTTACCAACTGTACACACACATTATACAAAATTAGCCATAAACCTTTTGAAAATTTACTTATTGCTGTATTTTCTGAATAAAGTGAAACTTACCTTGTACTGCCGTTCTAGTAGACACGACACCTCTGATTTTTCATCGGCATAGCTACCAGATAAAAGACTGTGAATATATCTAGATAAGTATGCAACATTGACGTTCGTTTCTCCGCTAGAATTGACAGAAATATATTTCTATTAATGATTTTCCTTAATATCGTCATTTCTCCTAATCAAAGGGGATATGTACCTCTCAATAGCTTCCAGCATGGCATCATGAATGAAAATATACTGCTCTTCAGTCTGTACTAAAAAGTTTCGTTGTTTCCGAATGTGATGTAGAAATCCGTAAATGTTGAGATCTCCCCTAGCTCGAATTTGGCGCAACATGGCATCCAAAACAATATAAGTTCCGGTTCTGCCCACTCCCGCACTAAAGCAAAAATTTCGGCCATTGAATATCATAGAAAGGTTACCCAATGGACACCTAACTCAAAATTAACGTGTCATATGTACCTGCAGTGGACTATTATAGGACCAGCGTCTGGCGGATTTGCTGCAGATGACTTTTTCACGAAGCTTAAAACAGGAAGTGGATGACTCGGTGTGCCGTGATCTGGCCAATTCGTGTAGTGATAATGGTATACTGTCCTCTCACTAACTGTCTGTTTCTTTTTCTTTAGCTGCGATCCAGAAACGGGCTGAGGTTATTTCATTTGTTCGTGCGTCAATTACAGCAAAATAGGCAAAATTTCAACCCATACATTAAGGAAAACAAAAAAAAATAAATAAAATAAAATAAAATAAATAAACAAATAAAGGAAACCAATAAAGTTCACAACATGGTGAATAAGATAATTTTTAGTAAGAATAAATTTTCAAAAAAATGTGAGCAATCATGCACAACGTTTGCACAAATATTGAATATTCGTAGAAAATGCCATTAAAAGATTGTGACGGAATTACCTTGAGATGCTTTAGAATGAAAGTCCTGACTGTGTAAGTTGATAAAATGTCTTCTTTTACGAATCTGACTTGAATGACGCCATAAGTTTCGGTACCCTCTTTGGGCCAATACATGTCACACTTTTTCTGCAAGTAATAAGAAAATAAATGTAATGATAAAACGGGATGTTTGTCAGATTTGACTAATGGCAGCAGGGAAGATGCTGACATTATTACAATAATATACGACTGACTTTAAGCTACTAGTTGTGAATGCACTTACTCGGCCTCTTTCAACCAAGTTGGTTATCATCACGATAATGTGAACATTATGCTCCCATACCATCCGCCAAAAGCTGTCAAATGTTGATGGCAGTGGCCCCTGAGTGCCAATGTACGCTTGAGGCTTACGGAATCCATCAATATAGTTTGCATTCACGTAGTCGACGCATTTTTTCTGACCCGGCATCGGCTGCAATCTGACACGTGTGTGATCATCTAAATTGAAATGAAACGAAAATGAATTCATAGTGCAACTTTTTAAAGCAAAGGTGGTTTTCTCCGTCACAGTCAACATTTGATGCTTAACAGTACGCTTGCATATATTAAGAAGAAACCGGAGATAGGAGAGAGGTGTACTTACAGGCCACGATATTTAGGTAGCGATTTTTTTGTTTATTTTCGGGATGTTGTGAGTGCTCTGAAGCAAATTCTTCTTGAACGGATGCTGACTGGATGAGTTCGTACTCCTTGGAAAACCCAATATCCCCATCGGCATGTAATTCGCTAACATGTTTCGGGAAAATGTGAGCTGGAATTGCACGTTTTAGCTCGTCATTCGTATCGCCTTCCCAACCGGTCCCACCCAAGAGGGGAGGAATTCTCGGAGGATCGTCTAAATAGTAATATGCCCCTTGGAAGCAACGTCTGCAAGGACCATCCGTTAAAAATTAAAATACCCATTAAATAGGAAAAAAATGTGTAGGTATGCTTGAATCATTTGTCCCACATACCTCCAAACCAAAACAGCTATGAGGATAAGTAATACTCCAAATGAAACGCAAATTGTCGCTGCAACCATAGCCGGCGTGAACTCATGTGCAGTCCTCTGCGCATATGAGTCCTTCATATGAATCTGAACCTTTTCGCAATTTGGTTTCATGAGAATGTTCCGAAGTTCTGAGAACTGTCCTTTATAGACTTTCTCCAACTCCAGTACACTCCTTGTTCCTCCTCGTACTTGAACTTTGTACAGCATGTTGGTTGTCATATTTTGAAGCACAGTCTACAAATTTCATTCCCATCCATGAGTATGCATTAAACTCGTCTCATTATTTTACAAAAATCGACCGTTTCCCTTTATTTCACTTACATAATGTTCAAGTGCATCCGTATTGGCAGTAAGAGTGATTTCCTCAAACTCAGGCCAATCTTCACCTCGGTACTCCACGTAGAAGAAATCAATCGAGTTGTAAAATTTGGTCGGTCGTTGCCAGGCAATAAACAGAGCATCTTCTGCCAAGCAAGACACATTTACAATCCTTGGTGGGCTTGGCCCTCGTACATCTGTCTTGACAACAATGGGATCTGACGATTCGCCTTCATTCTTCCATGTAAACGGCTTCACCCACACTTTGTACTCCATAAACGCTTCTGTGTAATAAAAAAGGACCAAGAGAGATTTCAGTCAGGTTTACTAAATCTCTGTTGTGTTTATTTCGAAAATTTCGGAGTCTTCCCATTACCCAAACCAGTCAAAGCAAAATCCATGTGTTCCGTTGGCTGTTTTACGGTTTCCACGTCGGTGAAGTTCCTCCACATATAATATATCCGGTAGCCATCAATCTTTCCATTAGGTTTGGCTGGCTCTTGCCATGATAGCTTCATCATTGAGTCAGTTACCCAAGTAACACTTACGTTTCTTGGCTTTTCCGGAACTGTAAAAAAAATAGAGAACGTCCCATCTTAGGCATTTGCACCAGAAAGAAACATTAATGGAAGTTATGATCGCATCAGTCATCAGTTCCATCACATTCATCAAATCAATCAGAAGTAAAACTTCACATGAAAAGACTACACTGCATTTTAGTCTTCTTTGGTTTTATATATCTGGCTACTCATGACGGATATGTTTTTGCCCCAGTAAAATTGTCTACATTTCTTTTTAAAAAAATTTATCTGTGTAAATATGTCATTTCATGACACATAATCTCTATATACGGCTGTTATTATGAAATTCTAGCCGCTAAATCAAAACCTGCAACGCATCTTTCATCTTGTACCAAATATTTTGACTAGATGTTAGTTGCGTTAAGTTTGCCGTATGTATTCGTTTTTTCAATTTCTGCTGCTGAAATTGATCAACTCAATAATGAATACTTTTAAGACGGAAAGCAGATGCAATGTTAATTGTAGAGTAATTATTTAAAAATATAGTCAACGGATATCCCCGTCAGAAAAATTTGCATGTCACAGACATGCCATGCATTTTATGCAATATCGCTTCCGCAATCAGTCTTGGTGATGCAAATAAGCAGTTTAGGAATCTCTAAAAGAAGAAGCCAACTTTGGTTATACTCGTGTACACTTTTGAATTACAAGAACAAGCGCTAACTTACTGCTGCATTTTGTGAGCAAGCTAGTTAAATAAATGGCACGCATAAGACATATTTCTTAAAACATGCCAGCTTAACTTATACGCATCAAAGTTTTTTATACATATAAAAAACACAACTTTATAAAACACTGGGGGAATTCGAAATCTTAATTCAGCAGAGAAAATGGATGTGAAAGGGTTTTGAAAAAAAAATGCTATCAGGCAGATTGAAGTCAGCATTTAGAGAATTTATGTTGCCGTAAATAAACATTCGTTACGATTCTATCGACAAAGTTAAAACCACAAAATTGTGATTGACGGGTTGACCTATCTTCTCTGTTTTTCGAAAGTTTTTAAAGAGGAATCGGACGAGGAGCTTTTTTTCTTTAATGCTTTAAATCTGTCTAAACTGTCTATCAAACATCAATTGTCTATTTAGGACAAAAATTGCACAACGAAGAGATCACATTCGTTCAAAACTTATTTAATACTTAAGATTACTTTTAAAAGGGCGGCACGTGGCCAAATGCCCACCCAATGTAAATTTTTCCACGGTTAGATTGCCCTGCCCTGTATGCTTATTACTTGTCTGAAATATGTAAATACGTGTCACTTATCGAAATCAATTTCCAACCAATTTAAGTTGAACATAGCTTAAGAATAAGACGAAAAGTTAAATGTTTGTTAAGACTTTGGACAGTCAAAAACTAGCATCCATAATTTTGACAATTATAAGAAATTAAATTAATTAAATTAAAATTTATTTTGGAAATTTACTGTAGTAATCTTGGTCAGTGGAATTTTCAGCATTGCGACGAGGTTGGTCTAGGTAGTCGCCGGCATTATTATTGCTATTAGTGTCTGTCGGCTCTGGGCCATCGTAGAATCCTTCGTCATCTCGGCCATCGTTAGGCCCGGAATCAACATAAGTGTCTCGCTCTCGCTCAGGCACTTGATTGACAGCGTCTTGATGAACTTCTTCTTGGATATCGTCTGGTGTTAGAAAAAACTCGCCGGCCTGACTCGCTGTCGCAGATGTGAACTGGTCTGAGTCTTGCAAGGCAGGAGCGACTTTGCCGTGACGATGAGCATTTACAGAAGTTGGTGTAGCAACAGTCCCACCAATCAAGAAGAATGTTATGAGAGACAATACGAACAAAGGGATGCACTGAGCGAACATTTTTGTAGGAAAGCCCGTCAGGACTCTCGGTCCATTCCATGAGTTTAGTACAAAATGACTACAAGTTCCAGTGCCATTATTTCTTGCAAGAGGAAGCGTTTCATTAATTGGATTATAGTGTGGATCCTTATAATTCAATATTTTGCTCGAGCTTTGCAATGGCGACAATCTTGCTGATGACCGGATAGGCGTCGTCGCATATTTGCTTCTAACCAAACCTCCAATTATGACCAGATCATGATCACTCTTGTCGCCAAGACGCTCATTCAACTCGTCCTCGCCACGGCAAGAGGACGGCTCACATCCAATTTCTTGACAATTTGCTTCATATGTGCTATTCCGCCTCCAATGTCGACTAACGAGCCTGACTTTCATTGTAGTCTAGTTACTAACTTAATATTTTGGCACAGTCACTTTCTCTGCGTCAACCCCATTCACAAATTCGCACATAAATTCGCTAGTCTATGTCCTCTCGAAAGAAATAGAACCGGCAGCTTCCCCATAACTAGTGGCATAGGACCACGCTTCCCTAATTGTCTTACAGGTAATGGTTACATTTTTTATTCATTCACGTTCACAGTTGCGTCCACATCCGTAATTACCGTTCAAATTGTTGTTGTGAGACTCTTTTGTTTTTTTCGCAAGACCTTTTTACTCGTGCTTCAAGTTGATGCTATGATTTTTCACAGTTAAAACGGCATTTCAGGTCTAGTGTTTAACCGCAAATACCTCGTTTATATCTGCATAGATAAAAGCGACTTTTTAGGATCCACGGGCCATCCCAATGGTTTTTTATTAAATCGACGAATAGCACAAACTATGACTATATATGAGTTGGAAAAGTCAAACCTTTGACTGATAATTGAGTGAAAACGCCAAAAATTAAATTGAGGATACGTCACACTTCAAATCCTCGATATCGATGGGCGACTTATTGTTACAAATGACTGTTGAACTCTCACTTGCGTGGACTTTCCGCAAGAATTTTTGTTTTGCTTAGGTTGACGAGGAATAGGCCAGTCACAGGAAAAAAACTAGAGTGGATAAAAATTTCGCAGACTATTCGTCAACAGTATTTTACACGTAAACTCAACCACTGACTGATAAAAAAATTGACTATGACATAGATGACAAACTGTTAGGTTCGTTGATGCACCATAATTGCATAGAAATTATGTTAGACATTTTCTCAACTGATTCACATTGCGGTTACACCTCTCTCAAC
>VICI01001301.1:0-23783 GCA_019593645.1 Akabosia matsudoensis
CACTGTTAAAGTTACTCACGCCTATCGACTTGACCATTCCGTTAGTGACCAGCTGTTCCATGGCTTTCCAGGTGTCCACAATGTCAACATTGCTGTACTGTATTTTCCCATTTACTTCCGGAAAAAGTGCACCATTCTCTTTCCATGCCATTGGCATATGAACCAAGTATAAATCCAGGTATTCCAGGCCCAAGTCGGTCAAACTTTTTTGACACGAAGTTTTCACAAGGTCAGTGCGATGACATGTATTCCAAAGCTTGCTGGTCACAAAAAGATCCTTCCGAGATATCTTTCCTTCGTTGATTTTTTCCCGGATCCCGTCCCCAACTTCTTTTTCGTTTTCATAATAATAGGCAGCGTCGATGTGTTTGTATCCGACATCAATAGCGTCCCGTACAGCTTGTTTCACTTCGCCAGGCTTGGATTTCCAAGTTCCAAGACCCAGTATAGGAATGGAACAGCCATTTTTAAAGGTCACACTTGTAGACGCATATTTTGCAAATACTCCAGAAAATATACAGCTCGGAGCTGGTTTAGGAATTGATTGAACAATGCGTCGACTCAGGAACGCCATGCCCACGACTGGCTTGGAAAATTTGTTTTTACCGTAAAATTAGCAGATTTTCAAGGCGACAGGGCGGCTAAAAAATAAATTGAAGGCTAAACGGCTAAATTGCACACCTTGCCTTGCAGGCCTTGGACGCGAACTGGTAGCTTATGCTCGAACCAAGGCTTGTTTTGACTAGATAACGCTTCGAGATAAGATAAGGCTTTGTTTATTCTCGCCAAACAGTGTTCTCAACATCCCCGACTCAAACCGCGGGAAAGAATTGCAAATACTCCAGAAAATATACAGCTCGGAGCTGGTTTAGGAATTGATTGAACAATGCGTCGACTCAGGAACGCCATGCCCACGACTGGCTTGGAAAAATTGTTTTTCTCTAGAAAATAGCGGATTTTCAAGGCGACTGGGCGGCTAAAAAATTAATTGAAGGCTAAACGGCTAAATTGCACACCTTGCAGGCCTTGGACGCGAGCTGGTAGCGTATGCTCGAACCAAGGCTTGTTTTGACTAGATAACGCTTCGAGATAAGATAAGGCTTTGTTTATTCTCGCCAAACAGTGTTCTCAACATCCCCGACTCAAACCGCGGGAAAGAAAAATTCAAAAAGTAAATCTGTAGTCCCACGACAACGTGCTTCAAGTCGAAACCTTGCTGGAAGTCACTATTGGACTTGTGCAGTGAATACCGATGGAAATTTATTAAAACTGGTTTAATTGTCGATTAAAACGGCGACAATTGGTAAGTTAGTTTTAGATACTTTCTAAGCATCCTTTAAATCCGTCGTAATCTTGATTTTCTTGTTGTTTTTCGATTTTTAAACAGTCGCCACTGGTCCAATTTCAATAATGGCAAACCGGACGAGCAACCAACTCCCTTTAAATCTTCCCCAGCTCCAGAATTTAATCAAGCGAGATTCTGAATCTTACTTGGCCGAGTTTCTCCAGCAGCGGGACCATTTTCTGGCAGTTTACGATGCATTTCTTCAGTATAACGACACTTCGGAGTTCCCAGTACAACGAGGATCTTGACAAGTTGATAACTTTTCTTGCACAAGTGGCCCACTGTTATCCTGACCACTTAACGGATTTTCCACAAAAGCTGATTTCCTGTTTGGAACAACATGCTTGGGAAATGCATCCCGATAACAGAATGTCCCTTTGCCGTACCCTGATTCTCCTCCGGAACAAAAATCTCCTCGAGCCACAGGACATTCTACCTCTTTTCTTTAAACTGTTCCAGTGTCCAGACAAGCGTCTTCGAAAGTGCCTCCAGCTCAACATTATCGCTGACATTAAAAATCTGAATACCAAACGGAGAAATAACCGGCTGAATACGTACCTGCAAAACTTCATGTTCCAAATGGTATCAAACAGCCACGCCAAGTCGGCTAAGATATCCCTCAATATTATGATTGACCTTTATCATAAGAATATTTGGAACGACGCCAAGTGCGTCAACGTCATCGCCCAAGCTTGTTTATCCAAAGTGCCCTCCGTGATGCTCACCGCGATTCAGTTTTTCCTTACAAATGAAAAGGCGGATGAAAATGACAGTGATGCTTATCCAAAGTGCCCTCCGTGATGCTCACCGCGATTCAGTTTTTCCTTACAAATGAAAAGGCTGATGAAAATGACAGTGACTCAGACGATGACCTTCCTGATCCCAAACAAGTTATGATGGCGGCAAGGGTCAACAAGAAGTCAAAGAAACGCCAGAAAACAGTAGAGAAAGTGAAATCGCTTATAAAAAAGAAAAAGAAGAAACGAAAGCAAGAAAACTTCAGCTTTTCAGCCCTTCACCTTATCTACGATCCGCAAGGCTTCGCGGAAAAGCTTTTCAAGCAGATGACAAGCCAGCACGATCAATTTGAAGGGAAGTTGCTGACGCTGGAGCTCGTATCGCGACTAATCGGAGTCCATGAGCTTTTGCTACTAAACTTTTACCCGTACGTGTCCCGATTTTTGAAACCGCATCAGCGCGAGGTCACACGAATTCTGACCTGTGTCGCCCAAGCAAGTCATGAGCTTGTTCCTCCTGAAAGTATGGAAGGATGTATTAAGGAAATCGTGAATAACTTTGTGACCGAGCGGAACTCGTCAGATGTAATGGCGGTGGGACTAAATGCGATTAGGGAGATTTGTGTGCGGTGTCCGTTGGGAATGACGAAGGATATCATGCAAGACTTGGCAGAATATAAAAGTTACAAAGACAAGAGCGTGATGATGGCGGCAAGGAGCTTGATTCACGTTTGTCGAGATGTGAATCCGGACATGCTGAAGAAGAAGGATAAAGGAAAGCTAACCATTGCTGGGATGGAGAGGAAACAGAGGGGATACGGGGAAAGGAATGTGGTTGAGCTGATTCCAGGAGCGGAGGTGTTGATTGGGAAAAATGGCGAGAAAGAGGAAAACAGTGTGGGAGGAGATAGTGAGGACGAGGATGGAAGTAGTGATGGAGAATGGGTGGATGTCTCTGCAGATGAAGCAAGTGAAGGAGGGGATGATAGTGAGGAAGAAGAGGAGGATGCAGATGAGGATGAAGAAGGAGAAGAGGGCAGTGGGGAAGAGGAAGATGAGAAGGAGACTGGAAAAAAAGTGAAACCGAAAGAAGAAATAGACCCGGAAACAAGAAGGCAAAAGGCTTTGGAACTTATGCAAACACAGATTTTGACAGATGAAGACTTCCAGAAAATGGAGAAGCTTCAGTTGCAAAAGCAAATTGTCGGGGCTAAGAAGGGCAGTGCAAAGAAACGTAAAGCGTCCGAGGCTATGGAAAACGTTAACAAGCAAATGTATGGTTAAGTTGTCCTTTTTTAAATAATGCCTTCAACTGAAGTGCGGTACTTATTTAAGTTTTTCTTAAATTTTCAGCGATGAACTTGTAGACTTGTCGTCTATTGAAAACATCCATAAGAAGCGACGCCACGATCGGGAAGCCAGGCTTGAAACAGTCAAGGTTCGCGTATAAATAAACAATCCATTAATTGTTGCAACTAAAAATAGATTTTAAATGCATTTTTGTCTTTGAATTCTTCAGAAAGGACAGGAGGACCGTGAAAAATTTGGAAAGCGCAAAGGGCGCATGAATCCCTTCGCGAGCACGACAAATAAAGAAAAACGCAAATCCAAAAACTTTATGATGCTCAAGCCTAAGCTGAAACGTAAAGGAAAAAGTTCCATTCAAGAGCGTCAACGTAGCTTTAAGCATTGGTTAAGAAAAAACCCGTAAACGAATGTTAAAAATTAAATAAATTTAACACTATTGCTTTCGTTTTAAAACTGTTTTACAGTTTTTATTATTCTCATATTTTAAAAATTTACCTTCAAAAGAGGATTCTTTAGGAGAAAAAGAAAAATACAAAAAAGAGCGCGTATCATCGTCATATATTTAAATTAATATCGGTAAATTTGCGTGGAAAAAGAACTCTAAATTTGTCTATCGCCACAAATTTTATTTATACTTCTGAGTTATCTACAAGCTCCCAGTCTTCGTCTTCTTCGTCAAGTACAAGTTTGCCACTTGGACTGGAGGTGACCGATCCCCCTCTCTCCCCCCATCCAGTAAGCTCCATTAGTTTCTTGGAATGTTTTAGCAAATAGCCATCACTAGTCAGAGCCCAAAGTTCGTCACACAATGAAACTGAAAAGAAATGATCAAGTTTAAAAATCTACACCAATTTAAGAAGAAAATTTGTTATAAATTTGCACACTCACCTGCAATGCATGTTCCTGACCCAGGTATTTTTCTCCAGTAGTCGCCGACAAAGTTTGTTTTCGTAATTCCATACCGTCGGTAGATACTCCCATCGGGGGACAGCGCCCAAACGCCTGAATCGCTTATTGCAAGCATTTCAGCGTCGACTCCCTTCACCATAAGCCATCCAGTCCCGATTGGATAGTCAGGGAAGACGGCTTGCCTCACATAAACCCGTTTTTCATTGTCAACTGCCCAAACCATGGCGTCGTTGGAGCCGACATAAATCTTTGTAAACGTCCCAGAAAAAGTGACACTCGACTCGACTTTGTTCCAAGCTGGGCTCATATCTTGATGCCCGGGAGGGATAAGGCTGCCCACACGCATAAACACGTCTCCTTTATCATCCACCGCCCAAGCGACTTCAGATCCGCACGCGATATCGACAAACTGCGTGGACTTGAGTGTCGCCATTGTCATTTGACGCCAGCCAGTCCCAACAGGATTCTTTTGTGTAGATACCACACCGACCGTGGACGTCACCAGATGACGTGAGCACCCAAAGGGCTTCTGGGGCTGGAGCTATGCAAAGGATTTTACCATCGGTGAACATTGGTTGTTCCAGTCTTTGCACACGACCTCCCTCCGGGGGTAAATAAAAGAGCCCTCCTTTGTTATCTGCAATCCAAAGATATCCGTGGCCGTTGTAAACGCTATTGGCGTAAATTGAGGTCCATGTTGACGGTACAACCAGGCCTTGGTCTATCTTCAAAGGCCGCCATGAATGACCCGTGACTGTACTTCTATTAGCGTAAAGATTGGCGTCTTCACCACAGTAAAATATGGAGGACTTGGACGCACAAATTTTTAGGCCAATGGGCTGTGCAGGAAGAACAAGGCTTTTTAAAGATTGATACTTTGTGGAAACTTGGTCCCGAAGATTGTAAAGCACCGACTTTGACGGAGTCACAGCTTGAGATGAAGAGCTCGCACGGGGATAACTTGAAATCCCGACCTTCCATGGAATCCATGCGCCTTTTGAGTCTCTCTCGTCTGTTGTAAAGTATAAATTTTGGGAACAATCTGAAAACCAAATTGTGCTTGTGTTCCCGGAAGTGTGCTGCTCGCCACCAGAGATGCGGCTAATTTGAAGAGCATCCATGGCTTTGCCCCGCCCATTGGATTTCAAGCCAGTCTAGGCCTTTTGGATTGTGATAACTTGTTCCAGTTCTGAATACAAGCCTACCGTCAATCGTAAGGGCCCATAGTTTATGGCCTGAGGTGACTACAACTTCCTGAATGGGCCACGGGGCATAAACACGCTCGAAGTAAGGAATGAATCGGGTTTCCAAGTGACCCGTGCAAAATTCAAGACTTCCATCTTCCTTGACGATCCATCCAAACGATCTCGTCACAGAAACATGAACAACACCCTTGCTTCTTGTGAGGCGGCTCCACTGTTCAGAGTCGTCACTGGTGGGACCGTCGTCGCCTGGATTCGTCAGGGAGTAAATGTCACCCTGAAATATCCTCCAAATAACTTGACCACACCAGCTCACAGCTACAGAATTCGCTAAATACCTGGCCTTTTTCCATGACAACGTCACCCGGTCAAATGACGCGTAATACACGATCCCCTTGAAGCTTACTCCAACCACGTACCTGTCGCAGAGCGACAACTGAGAAATTTGTGAGCCACAGTCTGGTAGTCTCCATTTCCTCCAGTAATCGTCTGAAATCACTTTTGACTCAACAATAGACTCGGCTTCCTCAGAAGACACTCCCGTCGCGTTTGTTTCCTTAGCTACTCGTGAGTTCCTCCTCTTGCTCCTCTTGTGGAGGAGAAGGAATGTCTGGAACCTGATGAGGTCGTAACGCCCCTGCCCCACTACTCAAATGACTACTCCCCGACGGTGGTCCAAAACTAAGCACAGAATTCAACGAACTCACACTGTAACTGTCTTTACTTCTGTATCTCGCGTAAAAAGTCGACGTCTTCTTCTTCCTCGTCTGAAGACAGCTCGTCCTTTTTAGTGTCAATTACAGTTGCCATGGAGGAGCCATTCTCGAGCGACAGCGTCTTTGAGTCTGTGTCGTCTTCGGAGTGGGCTTCTCGAACAAGCGTCAGGGCTGCGGACGGAGCCCGGCTGTCTTCCTCGAGAAAGTCGTCAGGTACGGATTCAGGCAGGAGCTCGGGCCATTTTAACTGCCTTGCGAGCAGCTCCTCCTTTAAATGAAGCTCTTCAGTGGTCACTTTTTTAAACGTTCCCGCTGTCCAGCTCTGAGACATGGATACATTTCCAAGCGAGGCAGCTTGGGGTCCTTTTAAACAAGGATGTTCTGAAACACTCATCCCTGGCTCGCTCCCCGAGCAGCTTGTCCCCCTGTCGGTTGTGCATTCACTTCCGGAAGTGTTTGAAAAAGCACTACTGACGCTTACAGAATCTTCACTCTTTTTGGGGTCACCTTTCTTGCCACGTTTCCTCCCCCGCTTGGTTTTAATCTCGACCAGGACGTCTTCAAACGGAAGTTGAGTTATTTTCTGGAACCTTTCTGGCTCCGGGACATAGACGGGCTGCTCCAGAGGGGCGGGGATGGGGAAGGAAAAGATATCAGGTAACTCTTGGGGAAAATCTACTGGTTCCGGAATCCCGTTTTCAACCAGTTTCTGACCGTCTTCAATGTCGACATCGGCCTCAATCACAGTTTTGATTGTGTTTAAAATAGGATTAATTTTGGGAATAACTTTGTCTGAAGTTTCGCGTAGCTTCGAAGTTAAAAATGAGATTGGCTCCGGAGGAAATCGAAAGTCAGCTATTGACGCGCTCATAATATCAGGAATACTTTTCCCTCCAGAGTCTGAAACTCCTCCGGTTCCTCCTCCTTTGTCTCCGACTGCAGCTGTTGTGAAATTTGCAAAGAAATTTGTTGCGGACAAATTGGCAGATGGATCCGGGCTCGCACCGAGGCGGACCAGATTCCGTGGAGCTTCCAAAACAAATATTTCTTGTTTGGACACCGCCACGTCAAGTATTCCTCGGAGTTCACGACAAACTCCGATCACTTGAGTTGTCAACGGGTCGACCACGTACAAAACGTCTTTGTGAAAAGACACCAAGTAGGAAGTTCATGAATCGGAACAACCGGGAAAATTGAATTTCTTGCGGAGATACTTCGTGGGGATGAGGCTTGGACAGGTGGATCGAGTCAGGATGAGATAAAATGGGCTCCTTAAAGCGAATTGTGAGCTGGACTTTTCCAGACAGGCCCGCGTGCCAAAGACGGGCTCCAGGCCGGGCGCAGAAAATGCTTGGCGATTCCTCCCACGCTGAGCTGACAATAAGGCCTCCAAATTTACCCGTCCTGGAATAGAACGGATGAAAATCTAAATAAATTAAATACCTTTGGCCATGTTTGTCAAATTTGACTTACGTTTTCCTCTCTTGGCTCCCAACTTTGTTAACTGATTTATTCTCCAGTGAGTAAATTATGGACTGGAATGTCGAACAAATTAAAAGATGCTTCCGGGCGTAGCTCAACTGAACAATTTCGTGGTTTTCGCAGAGCAGCACGGACGAGCGAATTTGGACCTGTGAAGTTAAAGTGCCAATTGGTCAAGTCATTGGAAATTTTCAAAGAAATACAATTTAAATTTGTAAATTGTAACTGTATCACGTACTAGATCATAATCAATATCGGTTAAAACAACGTGACCCGTTTGGTCCCCGCTAAAAAGTTTCATTCCGTTACGACTCCATTCTAACGAGGTGACAGCGCCTTTGTGCAAGTCTTGAGACTAAAAAACGTTGGCTTTTCTGTGGAAAAATAAACAAATAGTTTAATTTAAAGCTATTAAAGCAACAATTAAACAACTTTAAACTTATAATTACCACCTACCTTTGTCTTTCTTTCATAATAAACCTCAGCCGAGTTTGCATTGCCTTTGGCCTTTGATGAGCTGTCTTGACCTTGTCTTGGAATTTGGAAGATGGTGACAATACCTGTTTGATTTCCAGCAGCCACCATGTAGTCAACAGTTCCTATACAGCTTATCGATGTAACTGGCTCCAAACCCTATGTAGTTTTTAAAAAATTATTTAGTTTTTTTTTTTTGCAAATTTGCTCCCAGAACAAATTTATACAATTTATGCGCAAACTTCAACTCACTTCACATCTCAGCCTGTCCAGCACATCCGTTTTCCTATTGTACCAGTAAACTACTCCCACGTTTGTCCCAATCACTAAAATTTCTTCATTTATAGTCCCCACACATGTCAACCTGAGGTCAAACGTGCTGAGCCCCTTCTGAGCTCGGATCGGGATTCTCGCCAGCAAATTTATAAAACTGGACGACCATTCTTTGAGCACTGGAATAGCAACAGTATCCTCTCCTCCTCTCTTTTCCTCCGACATTTCCAAAGGAGTAGTTCCCACACTCAGGAGTCTCCTCTCCATTTTGCTCACAAGGCCTTTCTAAAATATCAATTTGCACACAAGTCACCGTCTCACCCTGATCTCCTCCTCCTCCTCCTCCTCCAGAAACATCCTCCAAGGCTTCCTCAGACTCTTGCAGGTTCTCAATAGCCTCCCCATTTGACATTGTCAACAAAACCACATTTAAATTAAATTTAATACAGGTCACCTCCACAAAACTTTTATTTCATTTTCATTTTAGATAAACTTTTCTTGTCATTTTTTTTAAAAAAAAGGTAAACGAAACTGTGCACAAAAAAATGTTTTGCGAGTTACTTCAATTTATATTGCACGCATAACACACGTTTTGCAATCAATAACATGAATATGTATTGAAGAGAAATTTGACTAAATACCTATGTATTATATTATATTGAAGTGTTCCTTCTCAAGTGAATATTATCTACATTAAAAAAAATTTGTTTGAGGATAACTTTGTCTGGCAAGGCACACAAAAATGTACATCTGTTTACATAAAAAAAGTGTGTGCACGTAAAATACAACAAAAGTAAAGAAAAACGGTATGAAGTGTTTTTTTTATAGGCTCTCATGGCTAGAACGGAATTTCATATGAAATGTGATAGTGTGGGTTGTATGATGGTGTGTGTGTATGGCTGCTGCTGCTGGCTTATTTTGAGAATGTCCACAGGTTTTGACAAAATGAAACACGCATAACAATTGGATGGATGTCGTAACAATGTTCACGTAAGAAAACTGGTTCCTCATCAATGAAAACACAATTCAAGTGGAAGAATATTTTATGTAACACAATAAGAAATAGATTAGGATTATCATGAATCATGAGCATAGGCTTAGGGCATGATTTAAGTAAGTCAATAGGCAATAAGTCAGGGTCAATTTGGTTTGAGTTTAAGATGCATTCAGACTGTAGGACAAGAGAAGACGCGACTTTTGTAAATACAGATAAGAGCTGATGAGCAAATAATCAATAGATATAAAAAAAATGCGCGTACAGAATTTGTCTAGGAATTCACATTGCATTTAAGAGTCATAATTAAATCATCCATGCGTGCAATACATGTTAGAAATGTCCAATAATGTTAGAAACACTGAAATTATGTACGGACACATTTTTGATTCATTTTTATGTTGTGCCTGGATTTTCTGGCGAAGCAAAACTATATCAAAGTGTGACATTACAATTTAAAGACGCATTTTATGGTTTTCATATGAAAAAATTGGATTTCATGTACTTGTTTTACTTTCGCGTAAAGTATTAATAAGTTGATTAATAATTAAACAGCAATAAAAGAAAATTGTGTACCTGTATGCAGCAAAGTAAGTAAAAGACACTAGGTTTCAGTATTGTCCCTGTGTAAAGCGCAACTCATGTTTGGCTGCTATTCAATTCGAAAACAAATGCGTGTCAAGCTTTTCGTGCGTGATAGCAATTAACTCACGGAAATTGCAGTTTTGTTTGTCCAAATGGAACAAAATTAAAACGGGGGATGTCATATGAAAATGCCAAAATAAATTATCCTTGCATGTCGCACCGAAAGAAAGCATATCAGTATAAAGCAGATGGCTTTCTTTTTTCTCTTTTATACTAAAGTAAGTCATTTCATAGAAGAATAGCAGCTTATGCGAAGTGCATCTATTTTTTTTCTGTGGAAAAACAAACAAAGGCAAAACATTAATTTAATTTGAATCCCTTGTTATCCGCTTATTTTCCTTTGAGTATTCATCGTGAATAACTCAAAACATAGTTCACGATGGATACTTATCCGATGGGCACGAAACTGACCAACTTTCTCAAGATTTTCGTGGACCTTTGCTTTCTCCTCTGCGTTTCTCCATTTCGGCTTGCTTCTCCGAAGGAATCTGATGAAAAAGACGACGGTCCAATCCACGCCCAATCAAACTCCTACTCACTAACTCCATCACCATCCCATCGATTCTCCGTCAAGTCTTGGCTTCCACACAAGATCCTTTGCGCTCTTTGTCATTGTCTGAGTTTGCTCTGGCTGATTCGAAATATTCGTCAGGCCTTTCCCAACCGAGAGAAAAGTCCTTCGCAACATCTTTCTCTATTCCTCAACATCGCAATATTCATAATGAAGCTCACGGTTTATAAGACCCTCTGGACGGACGCCGCCAAGTTTTCTAAGCTTATCAACTTTCTCGACAATACCTGCTACATGACCCTGGACAGATCCTGGATAAAAGTCATTTGCGGCAAACTATTCATCTCATGCTTGTGTGCATTTTACATATGCACATGGGTTTTAACATGTATTTTCGGGATTGGCTTGGATAACTACTACAGAGCATGAGAACTCGTATTGGTGTGACTGGATTCACAAATTGTTTGTCTGTTCCCGACAAACTCTCTTCCTGACGCCACTTTCACCCCAAAATCTTACATCAATTCCCTTTCGCGGCAACCCCTTCGACGTTTTTGTAGTTGCGCTCGGAGCTGTGAGTTATTTCCAGAGACACTTGATTGCATACTTTGCAGACGTCCTCTTACTTATGGTCTCTCTCACATTTTGGCTACCGTGCTATCAATTTGCTCAAAATTTACGTAACCCACCTAACGATACGATTCAAACCTGGTCAGAAGTTCTTCGAGAATACAAGTCCATAAAAACTCTTGTGGAATATCTCAATTCTCTTCTTGGAACAATTGTGACATGGTCTTTGCTTGAAACTTTGCTGTTTTACTCGACAAACTTCGACCAGCTACTGCTATATGGAGGAAACGCTCAGAATCTGCTGAAAATCGTGAGATTTTTAATATTCATGTGTGGAATGTTCACAATTTTGCTTCTATTTGCGGATGGGTGTCACCAGGTAATAAGAATAGAATAGTATCGTATAGCTTTACATGCATAAGATCAAGGTGAATATGACATGTGACATGTAGACATATTTTTGGCTTTTAAAAGATGAAGTCCCTCCATGAATGGCTTGCTTCGGAGGATAACCACTCCCAAGTTCCCCTACACAAGCTAAATATAATTTTGGATGAAATAAATAGCAATTCTGTTGGAATCAAGGCTAGTGACGTGTTCACTGTCACTTATGGATTGGTCGCAAATGCCCTTGGAATTACGGTCACATATTTCATAATTTGTGTTCAAACTTAATTTTATTTATTTCTTACTTTATACTTACACTGCAAATAATTAATAATGTTTATATTGCGATCAGTCGGTACAAAAAATAAATAATGTGATGAAATGAATATGCCACATTCAACAATAAAATAATCACTCATTCATGCGTTCAATAAATAAATAAATAAATAAAAATTCCAGAAGATTATATACAACAATGTAAACCTTTTCAAACCAAATCTTATCCGTAATGCTTCCCGACCACTTTTGGAATGTGTTTGATTTCGAACTGCAACCAGAAAATGAATATTATAAATGTGATCATCGTAACTTTATAGTGGTTTCCCTTACCGTAGTCATCGCCATATTTGTTGCTAAGGATACGTACTCCTCCAACGTGGCAACTGGTCTTGTAAATATTCTCCCGGTGAGTTTACACAGAAGGTCTTTCAGGTCTACCCCGTTTTGTTTGCCGCATGGCTGCGCCGGAACATGATGTGGCGGTCGGTCGAATGGATAACCCTGGCGAGTTTCAAAATATTTATCAAGCAAGAGTCAAATGGACAGCTTTTAACGTATAAAGGATATGACGTGAACGTGTATATTCTTCTAACCATTGGACGTCCATCGGGATACATCCTTCTTGGCAAGCCACAAAATATATACGGCGAGTTGCAACGTTCCGGGGACCCCATGTCAACAGGGCTATCTTGGACAAAATCTTCATACAAAGTTGGTCACCATTACAAAGAGATCAAACGGCATTCCGTGCGTGTTTCCTTTTGGAATGAAAAGATGATGTGGCCAACCGCATCCGCAGTAGTCCGCCCCTCCACCAAGATTAGATCCACGCTCGTAGTCAGACAAGCTCCTTGACCACGGCTTGGTCAGTGCATTATCTCTTGAGTTTCTTGTGATCAAATTTCTTCCAAGCTTGACTAAACATAAATCATTCAAAATTAAACAAGCTTAACAAAAATGCAAACCTTTCTTGAATGTATCTCACGTTCAACTTGGAATGCGTCTAGCTGGAACATGAGCCGTCGCTGTTCCACCAAAGGCAACCTATGACCTTCTTCGTCGTACCGGGGCGCCATAAAAATCCTAACAGTTCCTTGACCAGAGTTACTTTTGGCACATTTCTTTTTATCCTGTTAATAAATTATGCAACCGATCGCTTATAATTACTTGTCTCATATTGCCCAATTTTTTTCTCACTATACTCACAATAACAATCTGGAACTGGAACGGTGCATGGTCCAAGTGAACCGCACACACTTCCGCTTTCTCAATTCCTTTCTCAATACTCCTATCCACGCCCGGTTCTAGCTGGAACTTGTGCTTAATGTAAAACGTTGTTAAGCTGTTTGTACCGCCGCCATTGTGAGGAACGAGCTTCACATCGATCACATCTACACCGTGCCATTGCAAAGGCCAAACACCCTAAAAACCAAATAAATTTCGTTATAACCAAAATCCGTCCAAGTTTCCTTTGAATAAATTTGTCTTCTTACCCCGTATGGTTTGTACGGAGGCAACGTCTGTTTAAACTTATCGAAAAGGTTATCCAGCACTGTATGATACGTATAAAAGACCGGATCCCTCATTGAAGTCGCTGTTTCTCCCATTACCCCTGACGGAAGATGCTTGGAGTAATCAGGATCCGCTGACAAGGCAAGGATAACATGGCCAAGGTTATGCAGACCAAATGCATCGTAGTAAAACGGATTCACTGAAATATTAGAGGCGTCCACTGTATTTGCAAGGGGGTTGATTCCATCATGGAACCGAATCGGTAAAAACCTTCCATCTCGCTAGAATTGAAAATTAAATGTTCTTTACGAAAGTTCTCCAAAAAATAAATTGACAAAAATATGTTGATTTTTTTACATTTATCAAGAAACCAAGCTGAATTGCACGGACGAAACTGTTGTACAGCCCAACGACGTCGTTGATAATAACATCTCTTTGAAAATCAGGGTCCTTCATGTGACGAATGTCTGTCATCGGGGTATGTGGACCTCTCGCTGCCCACCACGCTCCTGAGTTGAAATCCTTCAAATGTGGATTATAAGGCTCGTCTATGATTGCCCCTGGGAATAGACCGAGCTCTTGTGTTCGAGAGAATCCGTTCGAAAGCCGTTCTGCGTTGTACCTCGCAAGCAAACTGCGATGCATGAAGAAAAATAACTCGGCCCGTCGGTCCCCGTGCATGCTGGAGTTCAACGGGTAGTCTTGATGCCAGTACCAGTGGTGTTGGTTCACCATTAAATCTTCCCGCCAGTACCACAACTTGTTTTCTATTCCGTTGTCCAAACCGACAGAGCCGTCGACGACAATGCATTTCTTAAAGATAACCACAAAATAGATAACCATTAACCGTTGCATTTTTCATTTGCTTTGGACGTTTCTTGCAATTTACCTACCTTCTTTTCTTTCTTTTTCTTTTTTCCTTTCTTTTTATCCTTCTTTTTATCTCGGTTCCCTCCAAAAAGTCCTCCATTACCTCCACCTACTCCTCCTTGACCATTCTGACCATTTTGTCCATTATTTCCTCCAAGCAGTCCATTGTCTTCTCCATCTTCTCCTTTATTGTTTCCTCCAAGTAAACCACCCAGTCCATTACCGCCAAGTAAACCTCCTCCACCTTGTCCACCGCCTCCTATACCATTCAATAGGCCCCCTAAGAATCCCTGAACCCCTCCTCCTCCTCCGCTTCCACCCCCAATCGACTGCTTCTGCTTATATTTTCCATATCCATCTCCAACAAAACCATGACCATATCCTAGTGGATGCTTTTTCCGCCTGTTTCTATGCTCGCCATCCTCGCTATCGTCATCCTCGTCTATTTCATCGTCCTCATTGGTATCGTCGTCGTCTCCCCCTCCTTGCCGTTTTATCATGGACTTTCCTGCTTTCCCATCACTTTCACTACCATTCACACTCAAAATCCTCTTTGAAAATCCGTTTTCCAGGATAAGTTGTGTTGTACTCGTTGGCGCCACCGTTGTCGTGGTTACATTCGTCCTCAATTTAATCCCATGACTAGTTCGCCTGACAACTTTCACTGCTTTGGACGGCGACAAAGTCCGGTTAACCTTGACAGCGGACCTTTTGACCCTCAAACTGCGGAGGCTATACCGAGCAAACTCGTTTTCAATCAAATGTCCAGGCAAGAACATGTCCGGCATGGCGTCCAGCGGATGAGCCAACGAAAAGCCAGTCATATCTGGTCTCTGCCTGGCAGCTGCTTGAAGTCCCAAGTACCATACCTTCGGATTCACCCTGTGCTCGTACAGAAGACGCTTTGCCAGGTGAAGCACGTCCGCAGGACCCTTTTGCTGGACAAAAAGTCGTGCCAACGCCGACCAGGATTCGATGTGGCGTGGGCTCATTCCATAAAAGAAGTTGTCTCTGGGGCACATCTCGTTAATGAAGCCGATCTCATTTCCGTAGTCATCTTCAACAGAGTCGTCTTCGTCGTCCTCCGGCTCCTCCTCATCGTCTTCCTCACTGCTCGACCCGTTTTCTTGACCTTTTTTCTTCCGGTTCTGCTCACGCTTCTTCTTCTTTTCTTTCTTGCGTTTCTTCTCCTTCTTTTTCTTCTTCTTCTCTTTTATAGCGACTTTTTCGTCACGACAGTTCTCCAAACCCCGGAACAGGTTAAGGAATTCTTGCTGAAGATGGGGATCAACCGCTATGCAATTAAAATGCATTTAAAACAAATAAAATTAACTAAATGCTGTAATATTCTGGATAAACTGTTACAAATATTCTTACGCGTTGCTGGAACAAAGCGCGCTGGAGCGTGGAAAGTGTACTCCATGGGAGGATTCCAGCCCCACGACTCACATTTTGGGCTGAAATTTGAATGCATAGCTATAATTATGTAGTTCAAGCGTTAATTGCAAGATTTTAAAATGAGCCTTACTATAAAATATGTTCCGAGTCTTTGAAAATCCATGCGAAGAATCTGGGAGAAAATAAGACAATTTTTAAATAGGATAATTTGTATGGAGTACAAGATGTACTTCCGTTTTGGCTGCGTAAGGTCTTACAAGTATATTCCTGCAAAGCTGATGACCCTCAGATAATGGTCTTGAGGAATAGAGTGTTTGGCGTAAAACGAGAGGATTTTGTGGCCCAGCTTGTTTGCCAGTTTTAGCGCGTTCTCAAGGGAAGGAGTTGTCGACAAGAAACTTTGAATGCCTTTGCGATTGGCGTTGATGATACCTTGGAGGATCCCTCCTAAGCCTCGAAGGGGACCTCCGCCGTTGCCGATTCCAAATGAAGGGCGATTGAATGGAGTTACAGGATGATTTATTTCCTTGACGACTTTAACTACTTTGACTGGCGTTGCGACAAGTTGTTTGAGACCGCCAACGACGTTTTTGACCGGGTTGAGGGCTTTAATTGGAGCGGTAATGGCTGGTGGAAGACCTTTGACAGGACCCAGAGGTTTATTGAAACCTGCCGGGAAACTGATGGGATTAGAGAAAGGCTTGATTGGCTGTGGACCACCACCGGAACTTAATAGCTTGAGGGGATTCGAGAGAGGAGATGAGCTCAAGGACGTGAGGAACTTCAAAGGAGATAAGGCGACACTCCGTAAATTTGGAAGCGCTAAAGTTGGTCTTTTGTAAACTGGAAATTTCTTCACTTTGGAGTGATGGCCGTGATGATGGCCAATTGGAGCTGCAAGATGATGATGATGGTGGTGGTTTAGCTTTCCACCTCCTTGAGATTGAGAACTTGAGGGACCTTGAGATCCGGCATTACTTCCGATTACACCTTTGCCAAAGGATGCGTCTAGTCCTTGAGGAGGACCGAATGACGGTCCATTCCCTCCAGGAGGTCCGAAAGAAGGTCCATTTTCTCCAGGAGGACCAAAAGACGGCCCATTCCCTCCAGGAGGCCCGAAAGAAGGTTCATTCTCACTAGGAGGACCGAAAGACGGTCCATTCCCTCCAGGAGGACCGAAAGACGGCCCATTCCCACCTGGAGGTCCGAATGAAGGTCCATTTCCAAAGTTTCCAGATGGAGCTTCTCCAACAAATCCAGCTCCAGGAACGTTCTGGAGGGACGAGTCATCTGGGCCCAAGCCGGGGTGCTGTTTGACAAGCTCGTCGAGCTGATTGGATCCAGGATGGTGATGGGGACCTTGGAATGGTGATGATCCGTCAAATCCTGGAAATCCTTGGGGTCCTGCGGCAAATCCAGGATGCTGTTCAAAACGCGGATGCTCGTGACTTGCAGATGTTTCTGTTTCTTGGAATCCTGGTTGAGGTGGGCCTGAAAATGTAACTACTTCTGGTGGAGCCTCAACTTCTACTACCTGCGGGGGTTGGTAAGATTCTTGATGGGAAACTTGACCGTGATTGGGACGAGGACTTGCATGACTCTGTGGTCCATCTCCATTTGGATTGATTACTAGATGGGCATGTTTACTTGGAAAGTTTCCAAAATCCTGAAAACCTGGATGCCCTGGGTCATTCTCTTGAGACACTTGTCCAAATCCATTGTTCTCTGTTGGAATATTTGGTTGGATTTGATGTTGGTGGTCATACTGAGGTGGTGTGTAATCTACTCCGCGCCCTGGAGGAAAACCTTGCTGTTCACTGTTGAACCCATGGAATGTCGTATGTTGTGGGGCTTCCGGCTGTAAATCGTTAGACTCAGGAGCCCCATGACCAGGATTGACAGGATTGTGGTGGTGTTGTGGCGGCGCAGATCCTGTTTTGTAGTGATGACGTGAGTCAAAATGATGATGGTGATTGGGTTCGTTGTAATGATGTCCAGTCGAATAATGATGGGGCTCATGGTGCTGTTGCCCTGGCGAATGATGATGTGGTTCGTGGTGCTGTTGGTCACGTGAATGATGATGTGGTTCGTGGTTCTGTTGGCCATGCGAATGATGATGTAGTTCGTGGTGCTGTTGGCCATGCGAGTGATGATGTGGTTCGTGGTGCTGATGCCCGGGAGAATGACGATGTGGTTCGTGGTGCTGTTGGCCATGCGAATGATGATGTAGTTCGTGGTGCTGATGCCCCGGCGAATGATGATGAAGTTGAGGATGATTTTGGAAACTATCGTAGCCATGGCTTTGTTGCGGCGGACTATGGTCGCCACCGTTGTAAGGATTTACGTAAAATGGACCGAAGTCCGTAGGTGGTCCTTCTGGGGCATTATGAGAAGCTGGAAATTGATGGGATTCTTTTTCAGGAGAAATCCCTCCAAACTGGGAAGGGTGATCACGTTGACTAATATGATTTTGTGGCAAGTATTCATCTCCAGAGCCATGCGAATGCTCAGGGTTGGAGTGTGACTGGAAATTTTTGAAAGATGGGGTTGAGGTTTCGAAGTTTTGGTGGATGACTTGACCGTTAACAAACGCTGTGGGATGGCCATGTCCTTGATGTGGACTGTTGGGGTGTGAAAGTCTATCGCCATGAGGAACTTCATAGTTTATTTCCGGTGGGGAGCTAATCTGAGGTTGGCTATTCTCTGAATTACCACTCGAATCTTCCGAACTTGGAAGTTCCTTCTGGACGCCCACTTGTTGAAGATTCATCAGAAAGTCCGACGCTGTATTGTGGCGTTACAGTTTCAGTTTCTAATCCACTATTGGAGCGCTCTCCTTCTGTGCTCTGTGAATCTGAGGAGCCCGGCTCGTTGAACTTTGACCCGAAGCTGTGAAAGTCAGACTGTAAGTTTCCAGCTTGGAAACTGTTTTTAAACTGTCCTTCGTCATTGCTCGGATGATAATTGTGATTGGCATGTTGAGTTTCATGATTGGGATGACTTTCGAATCTGCTTAGTCCTTGGGAATTCTGATAAACGTCTGGCAACTCAGCTCCGTTGGACTGGTCACGGTCAAAATTTGTGTGAGATGGAGGCTGTGTTGGATGTGGGTCTCGGAGAGCCTTCGGGGCACGGTGAGACTGACCATTCGCTCCGCCTAAGTAATTTCCGAATGTGTCTGACTCGTCTTGGGCTGAGTTTTGCTGGGAGCTTTCGGATCCTGGAATGTTGCTTCCTTTAAACCCAGTAAAATCGCCAAATCCTTGTTCCAAACTTGAGAGTGAAAATCCATTTCCGGTTTTCTGACCCGGGACTGGTTGGACGTTATTCTCATTGAGTGGAGGGGCCCCTAAGTTCAAGTGAGGCTCGTTGCTTCGACCATCGTCTCCTTGAATCCTAGAGTGACCTCCATCCACCCCAGATAACGCTGCAGACGAAGGATCGTACCCAGACTGGTCTATATTCTGCAAAGGACTTTGAATTTTTGGGGGACCTTGGTTGTAGTGTCTTGGGGGTCCTGGTGGGGGCGGAGCTGCAAAGTGGGTGTATTCTTCGGGAGGAGGAGAACTAGCATAATGTTGAGGACTACGACCTGCGGAAAAGCTTCCAGAAAAACTAGGAGGCGATTCGAGAGCCGGCCCGAAATTTTTCATCGGGCCAAACGGAGATATCGGAGCCTGATGGTGACGGTGATGGGTATCCTTATCGAGTCGATCACTTCGAAGTGTTGGTCTACCGTGACCGGGATATACTGGTCCAGGATGGATCGGAGCACTTGGTTGCCAGGGATTCGTTGCTGGGTTGATTGCCGACACGGCATCAAATTCTTTATGCTGAGGTGGCGACGATTGCCGGTGGTATCCTAAACTTGCATGACCCGCATCATGATTATGCTTATTTTTTGGGGCATTAAAAGAATTATCATGAAAACTAGGAGTCGACGATGGTCCTTGAATTCCCTCAGGACCACCATGATTAAACGGATTGATCACATGAATCCCATTCTGCGGAAACTGGTAGCCTCCCCCTGAAATTGGCTGAGGTGGCGTATTATGCATACGGCCAGTCGTGAAGCCATTCCCTCCAGGTCCCTGTACTTTCTCTCGGAGAAACTGTTGCGTTTCATGGTGTGCGCCGCCATTCCCAAACTGAGGCGGGCTTTGTTGATTTTCTCTAAAACCCGATGACCCTCCAACCTCATGCTGGTACAACAATGAATCCTGGACCCCAAATTTTTCATAATTTTGTTCGTGGCCATTAAAATCATGTCTTCTTTGCTGATTCACCCCTGAATGGGGTGGGGCCACCATGACATTCATAACATCAGATCCCTGAGCGATTTGATCCCTAGGACGACTTCTCACCAATGATTCCGCCTGGGGCAGCTCTTGAGCTGTTGATATTGTCGAGTTAAGTACCACACTTTGAATCTTTTCACCATACATGGGTCTAGGTGACGGCGCTGGTGACGGCGACACTAGCGGCGTTGGAGGAGGAGGTGGTGCCAACGAAGTCGTTGGGACTTTCACCGTTGTTGTTTGTGCAGGCTTCACAGTTGTCCTCACTGTTGTGGACGTACTCGTCGTACCACTTGTCGTACTTGTCGGTCCCTGTGAAGTCGTTGTGGTCGTGGACGAGCTGGCATATTTCATGTAATACTTTTTACTCGCGCCGATTTTAAACGTTGTATTTTTTAATGACGCAAAATTAGTTGTGAGCACATTTGCACTGGACGGGAAGTCTGTCACACTTCTTCCTAACGTTCTATTCGATGCAGATGCCAACACAAAACTCAAACACGATACTGACACGACCAAGAAAACTGTTATTTCCCTCCAATGTCTAGGCTTCCCTCCGTGGAGGGAGTGACCCTTAGCAGGCCACATTGTTGCAAAACTGGAGGTCACTTTCCGAATGTTTTGTGCCGATTTTTATGCAAAAATAACCAGAAATAAGGTATAATCTTTTAATAGGTGCTACATGATTCTCGGTGGATTTTTGCATCCAAAAATAATTTATTTACCACCTACAACTTCGCACCTTAGTCTCATGTGCTGTTTGAAAAACAACTGAAAAAGGGAAATTAGCTAAAGACTCGAAAAGCAACTATGATTATTGTTAATAAATTGATTAACAAATGATAAAAAAATAAAACATACTAATATTTCAATGAAAAGTAAAAGCCAGACAAATAATGTATCATTTTGAGCTATATTCATGGTATTTGCAATTCCTTAATTAATTTTACGTACGTGAAAGAAAAGTTGGGCTTATTAGAGTGTAAAAAAATCCATGTTTTCTACTGTTAAATTAAAACTGCATTTCTTGAATTTTCGGCTAGAAATATTTCGAAGAGTCGATAGTAAAATTTCACCAGCTCATACAAATTCGCACTCATTTGTTGCATTTTTATGGGGAAAATATGTATATACGTGGAAAAAAATGTGCAATTATTCAAGCATTTGCTCCACATTTCCGTAAACATTTGTGGGTGCATTAGGATCAATTTAATAAAAACTTTTAATTGGTTGGCTAGTAACAAAACGAAAAATGTGTGTGGTACAACACGCCTATTATACTCATCTTCAGTTCATCTATTTAAAAAAATCGAAAGTGCGCTGATTTCCTATAGGCGCAAATGAAATATGATAGGGCTCATGTGTAATCTTTAAATGCCATAGTGCAAGCAAAACAATGCACAAAGCATAAATCGCTGCAAATGGCAAAAGGAAAGGGATCGCGCATCTATAGCCTAGTCATAGGATTTGTTACGACCTTGGCAAGGCTTTGTTTGCCTGCGCCTGGTAGCTTCAGAGTAGTTTTTTTCGTGCCAAATCTAAAATCAGACATAATTTTCCTCTATTTCATCCAAACATTCGCTTTTAATTTACAAAAATCATATATATATTATTTTTTTACAAAATTTTAAATTGCGTTTGAGGATATCCTAGAGGAAACTGTTACGACACTTACAGAACATTTAAGATAACAAAACAGCTATTACACAGGCATTCACAGCTTTAGAAACAAACAAATATACGCGAGCAGTACGAAAAAAACAAACAAGTCAAACATTCTCCCAAGTCACATTCAATACAATTTTTTTTTGCATGGTTCATAGTGTAAATTAAAGTTTTGCAGGAGGATTATCCCTTCTTTTGCGACACATCACAACTCTCTACAAAATTATATTAAAAATAAACCTCGTTTGCTTTTGCCTCGACTCATTAAAAAACAAAATTTAATTGCTATGACTATTTAAAATAATTGTTTTGTTATAATTTACGATGAATCTTCTTGCTCTAAACTGTCATCCATCATTTCCCTCATGTGATCACATTTCCCAGTCACATCCTGTTTGCTTCCGGGTCGACAAGTTAAAGTTTGTGCGGCAAAGATAAGGAACCTGCACTGGGGCTTGCTGTTGTAGCAACGGGGCTTGAAGTCAGATGAGGAGAGGTATACAGTCTGCCCGTCGTCGCAAAACGCCTGGCTTCCGGTTTTGTAACAAGTTCCACCATGGTTGAACATAAACTCGGTGGCTACTTCGCCGCGTTTTCGGAGCTTTCCACCCCCGCATGGATTCGACTGGCACTCAGGCTTTCGGGCTTTGTTGAACACAAGCCATTGGCCTGGTTTACACGGGCCCTAAATAAGGTTAAAACAATAATTAAATTATAAATGTTATGTCAATTCCCAACCTATACACATGTTTTATATAATAAACACGACGCTAATGATAATGTCTTGTTCAATTGTTTCGCTTGACCAACAATTTATTCGGAAGTGCGACGTTTTCCCAGGCATAATTATCATTTTAGCACGCCATAAAACACCCACACCTTACCATATCTCACCAGTGAAGCAGTTCATAAAAGATAGCATCTCATCAACTCCAAAATGGACGACAATTTTAAGACCAAGCAGTCCAATATTTCATACACAAATTTGCATACAATCTTGTAAACTGCGTTTTAAACGTTTTCGAAAGTTGCACAGGCGTTTTCTATCGCTACATCTTGCAGAATATGTCATTCTTTTGTCGGGCTGAAGCAAAAAATTTTTTGTTGTAAATGGCCAGTTGTTACATATGTATTTATATATACATATATGTTGCTTGACCCATCATTCTTTTTAACAACAAGCTACTTTAAATATGCACCACGTATTATTATTTTCTACAATTCAATAGAAAAGACATTTTAAATAAGAAAAAAAAGTGTCGATGTAAAATTATGGATGGACAGGCCTCTCACTTTTAAGAAAAAGCTAAGCCTATTTTTGTTTTTGTTCCCAGATGCATCCTCATCCTATTATTAGCACTCCCACATTTTCCCTTTGTTCAGACTATTTTTTATGACACCACTTGTCACTTTAAAAAAATAAATTACAAGCTAAACACAAATTTTACTGCTTATTTTCTGCACTGCATTCTTTTTTGAAGGACATTTTATGTAACAAAAAAACATTCGTCACTTTTTCTTTGTGACTCAAATAGAGAAAAAAAAATGTTATCACGTAATCAGCAAACCAAAGATGTAATCATAACTTAGATTTTAAAAACAACAAAAAAAATCTCTTGGAGAGAGTTAAGCTTTCAACAGTTTCCTATTATTGTCAATTATGTTATATGCAATTAGCCTTAAGAATATGGTCAGCTCAGCTCAGCTTTTACAAAGTTGTTACTAGTAATGAGCTGATTATCATAAATAACACAAATTTCCTTCATGCTTAGTTTGATTCTTGTTGAAAACTACGAAGAAGATCGCGGCTCGGACAAAGTAAACTTTAAAAACAAAGAAATTCAAAAGGCGCAACGTTTGAAAAATCTTTTAAAAATCTTAAAAGCCTTTCCGCAAAGATTAAAATCAGAGAAGTAAAACTTTAATAAACGGAAAAATGAAGACGAACAGGGGAGGGGAAAAGAAAGGAAGCTTCTTGTCTGGGTTGAATGAACATTTCATTGATGAAAATCTTCGCCAATTTGGCGAGCAAAAATATCTGATTGATGAGTCTAATGAAAGAGATCAAAATCAGCGAAGGTATAATCACAACGAAGGAGATTATAATTTTTTTAAAAAGAAATGAAATCGAAACTGGTACGCATATAAAAAGTTTTACGATTTGTTCTTGTTTGAACTAATCAATAAAAGCTGAGTACGAATTTTTCA